>JAYESA010000246.1:0-299206 GCA_036927795.1 Iris macrosiphon
ATGTAGCTAAGTGTATATAGCTATGTGTCTATGTGTATAAGTATATATGAGATACTATATCTATATGTAAGAGTGTATATATCTATATGTATATATATGTATGGTTGAATATATAAAAGCAATAAGGCATCCCAAACGCTTTATGAAAATGGTCTAGAGACCAACTGTGCAAAATAAGAAGCTGAAAGAATAACAAAAGTACATAAGAGTGATCAGTTGCAGTCTGATTTAATACATTCATGTAAGGAGGAAAATGTCCAGACGTGCCGGCTAATAGGTGCCGGTTGCTAAATGCCCAAAAGAAGTAAATATATAATAACAAGCAAGGAAGAAGAAAATCTACTCGTTATCCTCTGCGACCATGTTCCTGGTATGTGTCATAAGTTGGGGGATAGTGAGTTGGATCCTCGGGTGCTAGCTCGTAACCTGGCCATGCAAAACCAGTGGGGTTAGACCCCAAATAGAAAGTACCACAAAGGAAGCACGAAATAAAGAAACAAAAATCCAAGAAATAATTATATAATAATATATATGTTCAGTGTCGTAACATTGGTCTATGGAATATCCTAGCGTAAAGGCCCAACCCTACAAGCAAACAAGTAGAAGGGTTGAACCATCACACTATGATAGTCCATTTTCCTAGGCTACTAACCGAATAATACAATCACAACCAAGTCTATTTTCTTATATCGGCCAATCACTTGTACGACTTGCTATTTTGTGGAGTCTGAGGTTATCTCAGAAATAATACATAATAGGTATCCTCAGATCATGCCAGTGCCGAACATGAGCTAACCGAACCAAATAAGGAATATGCTGGCACTTGCAGGATGCATCAGTTCCTCGGAGGGCCACTGCACTAAAAATACGGTATTAGCGGTTCCAATATTCCTATAGTAAAATAGTGGCTTGGCGTTATTTATAATTGGTCAGATACTGCACTCCACTAAGGCGAATGATATACAATATCTGTGGTGGCCAGCTCAAAGTGCACTTATAATGAATCTTTGTGGGAAGGTTCGTTGGCATGATCTCGGGATGCTGTTCCCTCCAATGTTACTACCACTTTTAGTTACCTAATTAGCCCTATATTGTGTTCGAAATCTCAAGGTGTGGTTACATAAGAATTTTTCTTAAGATGTCGTACAAAGTACGAGCACGCTAGATACGAATCCATAGAAGTTCAATCTGGATTCACCCGAGCATGTCTGCAATATTCAGTCAATCAATATCCTAGCCACGCTTTGGTAGTTGACTTGCATATCATGCCCGTGCTGAAAAAATAATATATATATTTCTAATATCACGTGTTCAGGAATTTGGAGGCATTCTCGATGCATAACCCAAATATAAATTACTTAACACGTGACACGGTATGTCGCACCTCGGCGCACATCTGATCATATACATTTTTAGGCAATAATTTGTATCAGCACGGATACAATATTCGAGTCTAATTACTAATTATATATTGGGTCACATGAATCAAGATCATATTGTAACACGAATGCTTATGTCATGCACATAGCCAGTTAGTCACTATCTACTAGTCTGATTCATACTGAAATCTTTGTTCAACTCATGCCATGTTAGCTCATGGTCATGTCTGGCACGAGGTCTGGTTACTAAATTCATTCTTTCTTTGAATTATTACACAAGTATTAACCTAATTATAAATCAAAAAAGAATCAGAAACATTCAATCAAACCATCAAGGCCGCATGGGTCTCTAGGCCGCATG
Source organism: Iris macrosiphon (assembly GCA_036927795.1). Classification (NCBI taxonomy): domain Eukaryota; kingdom Viridiplantae; phylum Streptophyta; class Magnoliopsida; order Asparagales; family Iridaceae; genus Iris; species Iris macrosiphon. The sequence continues at coordinate 1,741 of JAYESA010000246.1, forward strand.
GGAAGTCCTGGCCGCATATGAAGTCTGGGCCGCATGGAAAGTCCTGGTCTGCCACATATGAAGTCAGGGCCGCATGAACCACTTGGTCGCATATGAAGTCCAGGCCGCATGCTCAGGGTTAAAGTCTACTCCTTGGGATAAGTGTCAAAGTGACAACTAATAAATGATGTGTCGGTAAAGTGACATAAAGTGATTGATGTGACATACAATAAAGTGTGTTAGAAAAAAGTGACTGAAGTGGTGGATGTGACAAGCCAATAAAGCATGTCAGAGTAAAGACAAAATCTAAGAAATATGTGCCAAAGGTTAAGAGTTATGCATCCAAGTAAAGTGGCCGCATCCTCTGCTTGCAGCATAAGTCACTCGGCCGCATGGATGTCTCTTGGACTTAGCAAATTTCTCATTCATTCAGCGAGTGAAAACATAAGGAGTTCAAGAACACTTGTGTAAATAAGCAGTCATGCATCCAACAAGATGGACACATGTTGTCAGTATGCGGTAAAGAGTTCAGGCCGCATAACCCTCTCAGGTCGCATATCACTCTCATCCGCATAGTTCGCTGGGCTCATGTGAACTTCCTCCTCTCCAACAACAGGTTCGGCCATGACGGAAGCTCAAAAAACCCAAAAATTAGTTTTGACCATAAAATCCTCATTTTAAGTCCAAATCAAGTGAACCAAAAGCCAAAACGCTTAAAATTGAAAGCTCTATTATGTAGCAAAAACTGATTTTCAAAAATACATGTTTAATAGTTCAAAATCAAGGAAAACTCATGAAACCCATAAAAGTCCTAAGTTAGAAATGTAGATCTGTACTAATCCTTCCACCAAATCCGAAAACTACAAGTTCTAAATGTGTTGAAAATCATGCAAAGAATATAATAATTAATTAATATGGAGGCTTTCTATATTTCTTATGCAAGGTATACTTGCCTATAAAAATATTGGATTTCATGTCTTGCTTTTCGTGTCGGGTGGGAGAATACTAGGAGGCATGTAGTTTACCTTTCCCCCTGTCCTGTCTAATAGCTGTTGGTACACGACTGTACCACCATCCGGATCTCGATTATTCCTGACTAATAGCCGTCTATGACGTGCCGGATTAGCCTTATAAACCCCTACATGCCAACTATGTATTCTAAATACACAATCACACACACATAGTTCCTGTTGTCATGTTACAGTTATATTTTCTTGTCTCATTATATTCCTGTTTTACTCATGTCCCTGGTTTATAGCAATTAATCCTGTTATACTTATATTCTGATTTTTGTGATTAATCCTTAGTTAATTTTACTTCTTATTATGCATATTCTCATCATGATACTTAGTCAGTTCTTTTCTACTTGTCATAATTATTTAGTTTAAGCTTTGTTGTGTATTGGTACTTTGCTCCTTTCCTGACTAGATCCGTTGATATTAGTCGTTGATGAGGACTATGCCCCCACCTTTTATGGCCCATATGACGTAGCAGATGATACTGTTGAGGAGCCGGTTCCTACTCAAGAGACTACCTTTGAGGAGTAGTCAACCAGTTAGCTAGTATTTCCTTTCTGCATAGTAATCGGGTTTGTCCCCGATTTATCTTCTGGTTTTGTATTAACTGTGGATTTGGTTGTCACAAATTAAATATTATGAAATCTTAGCATTCCTATTTCCTGTGATTATCCTTGCCTATTTATTCTTGTGGATGAGATAGATTTTAAATTACCTGTGAATATGACCTAGACAGCGTACTATCGCTGACACTGCGACGTAGGCTGGACGTACCCACGTACTCGTGCCCGAATATCCGGGTGCGGGTCGTGACACATTTTTATTGTGGCCCATGCAGGTCAACGACTAAATTGTCCGGTTTCAACTTAGAGACCGAACATGCCTGCAATAAGAATATGATAAGTTTTAGGATCTCATCCACTTGCTTGAATCATCCTTGACATCTATCTCGGATTTGAATTAATTCCTTGATTTGCATCCTGCCTTGATTCCTGTGCACCTCTTATCGTTTATTTTGGATGCAGAGTAATGGATCTATCAGCAAGCGACGAGGTTCCTACGAGATCACCACGAGATGCTCTACCAGCACTCGAACCGAGACCACCCTTGGTACCACAAGCAGCACTCCTCCAGCTAGCCAGCAACAGCAGAGGACACCACCTCAAGGACGCGGACAAGCTTACGTGATGACCGTGGAGAACGCGCAGACTCTTGGAGTAGCTAATGCGCGTAAGTGATTTGTAGCTGCCGTTTCTAGTATTGTTTAGCTCGTGCCTATTGGTTCGTGACCTCAGCCCCAACCTAGTAATTTTAAACTTGCTAATAACCTGGTATGCTTTTATATTTGATAACTGTAGAGATTGTAGAGTCTTTTATTATTGTGCTTATTGTGTGTTGTTTTATGAATTTAAATAAATTGTACCTCCTTTCATCATCATCTAGCGCACTTAATTTTGCTGTACTTGACTTATGCTGCTATTTTATAGCCTAGTTTTGCATGCTTACTCTTTATCGAGCTTGTTCATGACAAGTGTATTATTGGGGAGGCCCACAATAATACATTTCAGAATCAGTGTATTACGGTCTGATCAACCATAGTGCGCTTGATTCGCCCTTCGAAATAACACTTTACGTGGATTGAGATATCTAGTGATTAGTAGACAAATATACTTGCCCTCTAGATATGTCCGGGCATATCGTATCAGTTACATAACTGTACTAATACGAGCATGCGAACAAATGATTACCAGAATAGAAATTCAGTCCATAACTGCTTGACAATTCCCATTTGAATTCTTTAAACGTCTTGATTCCGACACTTCTATTCTATTACCCCTCCCTTGAACTCTTTATTATTGGTCTTCGTCTTCCCTTATTTCGGAAAGACGAAACCTCGTGCTTGGTATAAGTTTGGTACACAGAGAATACTAGATATGTCTCATAGGCCGATCACATACTTGAGGATTATCTAACATATCATATATGATCGGCGTTGAAGTTTCGAGGATTGAATGACATGAGTAAACATATTAAGGAATATTTTCTTAAGGTATATAGCCTTATGTGATGGATGGATAAATTCTAAGTTGGATAGCAGTGCATTGTCAACTCGAGATAAATCTCTTTTAGATTGTGACCGAGTAAGATTAGATTGGGAGAGGTTCAAGCCATTCTAATTTTGAAAATTTAGAGGATAAAAATATAGAATTTCAGACTTGAACATTGGTGGACTACATATAAATTATTTTTCAATTTGATGATTTGAATTAAGAATTAAAATTTGATGGTTGGACTACCTAGTCGGAATATTGAGGATGTGAATGGAATTTAAAAAGTTGAAGCATACAATTATGAATGGGAATACTATTGGACTCGAATCACTTCTAGAGGAAATTATGATAGTTAGAATCGTAAGGCAAATTTATAAGCGTATGCAAATCTTGAAGATGTTATATGGACTTAATTTAAAATTTGCCTGTGGGTAATTTGAGAAAGTAAGAAGTGATAACCATAGGTTGAATTTTGATTGGAATAGTAGTCATCTTAACCTTGAAGTGATTGCAGTGGATATGATTAGGATTTTAATTATCGCAAGGAGATTGCGATTGACTTGCCTTATGTACATGAAGGATTAATAGATTATGGCTTAAATTTAATTTTGAGGATAAAATTTTATAAGTTGGGTAGATTGTAAACCCCTGATTTTATAAAAATATTAAACTTGGATTTTTCATAATTTTCTGCAATTTTCTGGAAATTTTCTGTAATTAAAAACAGGGTTCTAATTATTAAATAATTTTTTTATTGATAATAAATAATATTAAAATATTATGAAAATAAAATTTTATGGTGTAGAATTGAAAACTGGACTTAGGGTAATTTTTCTGGAATTTATTGGACCCCGGACCTATTTTTAATCTCCTAAAAACATTTACTTATTTATTTATTTATTTATTTATTTAATATTTATTTTGTTATTTATATTTTATTAAAACCTAACTTAAAATCCCAGCCCCGCGGCCCACCTGGCTAGGCCAGCCCGGCCCATCTGCCATCCGGGTCGGGTCGGGTCGGTTAGACCCGACCCGCGGAGACCCAAACCCGCTGAACAGTTCTCCCCAGCCCCCGCGTGGCCGCTCCGGTGCCCGCGTCCTCCGCCGCATCCGGCGGCCAGTCCCCCACGACCCTGCTCCGCCCGTTCCGGCGCCACGTCCCCCCTCCCTCCGCCTAACCCGGCTGACCCCGCGCCCTCTCCTCCTATTTAAACCCCAGACCCCCCCCGCCTCCGGCCATCCCCAGCTCCCCCGCCTGAACCCTAGCTCCGCCGCCGCCTTTCCCCTCCTTGCCGCGCCGCCGTGAGCCGCTAGTTCCTCGGCCCTCTCCTCCTCCAGCACTCGCCTCCGGCCTTCCCTCATCCTTCTCCTCCTCCTCTCACTCGATCCAGCCGCAGCACCGGTCGGCTCCGCCCACCTCCCGTCGGCTCCGCCGCCACCAGCCATCGCCCCAGCTCCCCGGCGAGCCGCCCTCGGCCTCCCTCCGCCTCAGCTCCGGTCAGGCCGCCGTCTCCGGCCAAAACCCTAACCCTAGCCCTAATTCTTCCCTGTGTCGACTCGTGTCGGACACGACGGACACGAGAAATCCTAATTTCTCGAGCCCCATTTAGGTACGTGTAATTTTCTCCTCGCTGCCCCGTTTTCGATTCCGTAAATTGCGTTGTGAAGCCTGTATGACCCTCTCGGTGCCCGGACAAACCGCTCGGGGCATCGCGTCCTGTGGTGATCGCACACCGCGATCCAAAAACAAGAAAAATAACGACCCGATTCACCCCGAAACTGGGTACGCCCCGCCAAACGGGACGACTTGGTCGTGCGCGGTCTTCACATATACGTGCGCGCCGTCGATACGGACGTGTGGGATTTCACAAAAGTCGATTCGGGTGTGCGTGCACACCGGGATCAACGCGTATCCGCGGATACCGCCCCGTATCTGCCTTTTCTGAATCAATATGTTCTATATGATTCTAGCACGGTAGCCTTACGAGGGACCGGTGCATAATATACAATATGCTATGTGATTACTATGGCTCGATTAGCCCTGCTAAACAGCTCAAAATCTAAGAATTTCTTTATGCATCTGTTCTGAGATAACTCAGACTCCACATAACAAGCCACAGGATTGATTAACCAATTTAAAAGAGTATTTGCTGGTAGTCTATGGCCATAAACTATTATGGTATGACGGTTCAACCCTTGTCCTGGTTTGGTTGTAGGGTTGCGCCAATGTGTCACAATAGGTCATGTACCGAAGCTGTATATTATACTTATATCTTAGCTGGTATTGTGGCATGTGTGTTCTGGACTATACTGATATACTATATCATCGTCATGTTCACAATTGGTGAGTCATACCCTGTCTTGGCATTGTGTGATAACTCTTGTCCTTGTTTGGTTGTAGAGGTATCCTACTGCTTTGATGAAAGGTCAAACGCTTGCAATTGTGGCACGGATTCCTATTTTATGTATTTATTGGGTTTTTTATTTACTTGTGCTCTTTTGTGGTACTTGCTCTCGGGGCCATATCCCGCTGGTTTTGTTTGGCCAAGTTTAGTAGTAGAGCCCGATGATTATGTCCTGCATCTGAATGATGGCAAACATCAGAAGGATGTCTGCCGAGGAACTTGAGTGGGTTTCTTCTCCCCCACTATGAGTATCATTTTCTATTATCTTTTGGCATTTAGCCGACGGTACTTGTTTGCTGGTTTATTCGTACATTAGTTCCTCTACATGATTGTATATTATTCATACCGTGACTAACTTACAATCATGTAGTCTTAGCAATGTACTAGTGTACCATCATGTATAACTAGTTTCTTGATCATTCTGATAGAGCGTTAGGGACGCCTAACTGCTTTATCTTATATGTTCATTCTTATTGGTTCTTGGTTGATGATTGAGACATAGATGTTCTTGAACCTAGGTGACTTGAGTGCATTATGCACCCCCTTGTCTAGCTACAGTCGTGATTGTCGTATGACGTACAGTACCTTGTACGAGGTAGCTGGCCATGTCCGTCTCTATATTTCCGTACTGGTGCGTGAAGTGGTAGCCTATGCAAGTCTGTCTATCAGCAAGCAACGCGTGTCCGACGTTCTCAGAATCAAACCAAACTTGGGATTTCACAAAAGTCGATTCGGGTGTGCGTGTTAGAATATTGGATTTCATGTCTTGCTTTTCGTGTCGGGTGGGAGAATACTAGGAGGCATATAGTTTACCTTTCCCCCTGTCCTGTCTAATAGCTGTTGGTACACGACTGTACCACCAGCCGGATATCGATTATTCCTGACTAATAGCCGTCTATGACGTGCCGGATTAGCCTTATAAACCCCTACATGCCAACTATGTATTCTAAATACACAATCACACACACATAGTTCCTGTTGTCATGTTACAGTTATATTTTCTTGTCTCATTATATTCCTGTTTTACTCATGTCCCTGGTTTATAGCAATTAATCCTGTTTTACTTATATTCCTAATTTTTGTGATTAATCCTTAGTTAATTTTACTACTTATTATGCATATTCTCATCGTGATACTTAGTCAGTTCTTTTCTACTTGTCATAATTATTTAGTTTAAGCTTTGTTGTGTATTGGTACTTTGCTCCTTTTCTGACTGGATCCGTTGATATTAGGCGTTGATGAGGACTATGCCCCCACCTTTTATGGCCCATATGACGTAGCAGATGATACTGTTGAGGAGCCGGTTCCTACTCAGGAGACTACCTTTGAGGAGTAGTCAACCAGTTAGCTAGTATTTCCTTTTAGCATAGTAATCGGGTTTGTCTCCGATTTATCTTCTGGTTTTGTATTAACTGTGGATTTGGTTGTCACAAATTAAATATTATAAAATCTTAGCATTCCTATTTCCTGTGATTATCCTTGCCTGTTTATTCTTGTAGATGAGATAGATTTTAAATTATCTGTGAATATGACCTAGACAGCGTACTACCGCCGACACTGCGGCGTAGGCTGGACGTACCCACGTACTCGTGCCAGAATATCCGGGTGTGGGTCGTGACAGGCGTAGAAGCCAATGACTGTCACCATGGCATAGAAGCCAAAATAAGCATAGAAGCCGAGTAGGCGTAGAAGCCAAGTGGGCATAGAAGCCGAGTGGTCATAGAGGCCGAGTAGGCGTAGAATCCGAGTGGTCATAGAGGCCGAGTAGGCGTAGAAGCCAAGTGGTCATAGAGGCCGAGTAGGCATAGAAGCCAAGTGGGCATAGAAGCTGAGTGGGCATAGAAGCCGAGATGATATGGACGTTTTAGCCGGAATTACGACTTTTGGAGATATAATCAAATCTCTTGCATTAAATGCAGAGATCTGCCCCCATCCTGCGCATTAAATGCAGAGGCTTGTCTTTAAGATTTGCCATTATTCTGCGCATTAAATGCAGATTCGCGCCTCAAATTTTGTACTAAGAGTAACTGCTGATGTGGCGGTCTGTTTGCCTTCTGCGGAGCGTAAGAAGCTCACGTTTGCCTGTGTAAAACTGGGTGGCGTATTCATTTATATGCGTAAGAGTAGTTTACGCAAAAGGGATGTCACTAAACGACGGTTCGGTGACATTTAATCAAATCTCCAGCATTAAATATAGAGATCTGCCATTTATCCTGTGCATTAAATGAGGAGTCATGTTTTGAAGGCCTGCCACCCTTCTGTGCATCCGGTACAGAGACGTGCCTTGGGCATCTGTCAGTATTCCGCGCTTTGAATGCAGAGACGTGCCTCGAGAAACTGTCACCGCCCTGCGCATTAAATGCAGAGACGTGCCTCGAGTCCTGTACGAAGTGCAGCTTTTGATGTGGCAGGCTGTTTGTTTTCTGCGGAACGTAAATAGCTCACATCGGCCTATGTAAAACTAGGCAGCGTATTCCTTCGTATGTGTAAAAGTGGTTTACGCAAAGGAAATGGCAGTAAATGACAGCCTGGGTTGCAGTGCCGCGCCATCATGATACCCGTCGCTTGGGTTGTCGTGCAGTACTCTTTGTCAGGAGTCCAGATGTCAGGTTCATTGCATGATCTGACAGGTTCATTTCGAAGAATACGAAGCGTTTCTCGTACACTTCAATGCTGCATTAAAAGTAGATGAGTTTTACGCCATAAAGGCGATGAAGTACCCTGTTTACGCTGAAGCAGTCTGGACATACTGCATTATGCGGATGGTCCTTGAGCCTACATTTTTACGCTGTGCTCAGCGAAAAAGCTCTGTTGCACGTTTGATGGCTTTGAGGTCCTCTGTTTGCGCTGCCCCGTATCAGGCTGCTGCGTATAGCTATCCAGCGTATTTTTCATGCTTCTACAATGTGTTTCCACTTCCACTCTGGAATAGGGAGCGACTGTAATAATCATGTCGATCTCTGTTGTTCTGCCTTCACATGCTGACATATCAGATATCGTGATACGAAGTGTGCTATTTCCCTCTGTATTCCGTTCTACCAAAAGTATTGCTTGATATCTTGATACATCTTCATGCCTCCCGGATGAATGGAATAATGGAAATTGTGTGCTTCAGTCATAACTTCTTGCCGAACATCCCCGCTTGGTACGCATAGACGATCCCCAAACCTTAGCGTTCCATTCGCATGTATTGTCAACTCCTTCCGAAGACTCAACTCACATTCTTCTTGTAGCTTTTGAATCTTTGGGTCCTCTGCCTGATCTAGTTTGATTCTATCTACCAAAGTTGACTGAATTAGTAGGCTGGCCTGAACTCCTGTACTCTATGGAAGTACTATCTTGATACCCATATCTCGTAAGTCCTCTAGAATGTGCTTCTGAGTAGTCAACATAAATTTGTTACCTCTTCTGCTCAGTGCATCAGCCACTACATTAGCCTTGCCTGGATGGTACTGAAGTTCTACATCATAGTCTTTTAATAACTCTAGCCACCTTCTCTGCCTCATGTTCAGGTCCTTCTGCATGAACACATACTTCAAACTCTTATGATCTGTGAATATTTCTAAATCACCATATAAGTAGTGCCTCCACATCTTAAGTACGAATACTACTGCTGCTAACTCCAAATCATAAGTTGGATAGTTCTTCTCGTGACCCCTGCGATGACGAGAAGCATACGCTATTACTCTACCTAGTTGCATCCAAGTCCTTTGCCAGATGCATCACAATACACTGTAAATCCTCCGAAGCCTGTCGGAAGAGTAAGGATTGGTGCAGAGATTAACTTCTTCTTCAACTCTTCAAAGACTATCTGGTATTTCGCTGACCGCACAAAATTAACTTTTTTATACGTAAACTGAGTCAAAGGTTTTGAGATCTTAGCAAAGTCTGACACAAATCTTCTGTAGTATCCTGCCAAGTCTAGGAAACTACTCACTTCTGCTACTGTCTTCAGAACTGGCCAGTTCTCTACTACATCTATCTTTTTGGTATTAACTGACAATCCTGCTCCAGAAATAATATACCCAAGAAAAGATACGTGATCCAGCCAAAAATCACACTTACTAAGCTTCGTATATAACTGGTGCTCCCTTAAAGTTTGTAATACTATCCCTATATATTCTTCATGCTCCTCCTCATTACGAGAATACACAAGAATGTCATCGATGAATAATACCACAAATTAGCCTAAGTATGGCATGAAGATATGGTTCATCAAATCCATGAATACGTTTGGAGCATTAGTCAGTCCGAATGGCATAACTAGAAATTCGTAATGCCCTATCGTGACCTAAATGCTATCTTCGGTATATCCTGCTCTCGAACTCGCACCTAATGATATCCTGATCGTAAATCTATCTTGGAGAAGACTCTTGCTCCGCTTAATTGATAAAATAAATTATCAATCATGGGTAATGGGTACTTGTTCTTCACGGTCACTGCATTCAATCGTCTGTGATCCATATACAATCGCGTTGATCCATCCTTCTTCTTCACCAATACCGCTGGTGCTCCCCACGATGATCCACTAGTCCGAATAAACTTCTTCACATTCAGTTCTTCCACGTCTCGATATAACTGATCAAGCTCTGATGGTGACATTGGGTATACCTTCTGGGATACTGGTTCTGCTCCTGGCATCAGCTCTATACAGAACTCTACTTCTCTAACTTGGGGTAATCCGGGAAGCTCGTTGGAAAATATATCCATAAATTCTTCAACTATCTTGGGTATCGGATCTTCTTCCTTTGCTACTATTGTGACTTCTCCCTTGTACCGGTCCCTTGCTATTCTGCTAAGGACAAATTCTTCTAGACCAGGAATTCTAAACAACACTCAACCTTCACGACAGTCTATCATGACTGTCTCTCAACCAGTCCATGCCTAAGATAACTTTAAAGTTACCCATAGGGAACTCGATCAAATTTACAGGTAATAAATATCCAAATACTATGACTAGATATGCTAGGCACTATAATCCCCCTGATTTTTCATGAATTTTTAATTTAGATTTTTTACAATTTTTTGTGATTTTTTTGTAATTAAAATAAAGGTATTTATAATTAAATGATTTTTAAATGATGTTAATTAATATTAAAATATTATAGAAATAATATTTTATGGTGTAAAATAAAAAATTAGACATAGGGTAATTTTTTGGAAATTTATTGGACTCTGAAAGCATTTTTAAAGTCCTAAAAACTAAGTTTAAATAAACCGAATTAAACCCTAGAAATAAACCCGGTTCAATTGAACTAAACCAACCCAAATCAACCCAGACCCGGTTCAACTGAACCGAACCCAACCTTAGTGGGTCGGGTCGGATCTAAACCCGACCCGAAACCCGACTACCCGAACCCGCGCCTAAACTTAACGAATCTGGGTCAAACCCGCTACCCGCTGACCCGACCCGACCCAAACCCGTTAACCCCAAGTCAGAATCCCTAACGGAATCACTGTTCCGGCCCTATTTATTGCCTCAAAGTCTGCGCCTCCACCGCCGTAAACCCTCTCTCTCTCATCTCTCTGTCGCCCGCAGCTCCGTCCCGGTTGTCTGAACCCTGCCTGAACCCTAACCAGCCCCGACTCCACCCTCGTCTCCTCCTCCCGACGAGCTCCATCGCCTTAGCCGTCGTTGACCGCTCGACGAACACCACCCTCGTCTTCCCCGACCATCCCCTCACCGCCTCCACAGCCTTCCGCTCCGCCCTAGCCCTAGCCTAGCCCTGACCACCGACCAGAACACCCCCTCACCGCTCCGCCCTAGCCGCCCCGACCTCATCTTCCCCGACCACCGACCTCTCTCCGCCGACTTGCAGCGCCCGACCACCGCCCTAGCCGTCGACGGGCTCCGCCCTACCAGAACACCCCCTCACCGCTGCCCTGGCACGGACACAGTGGCCCAGACACAGCCGCCCTAGCTCCGGACACAGCAAACTCGAGACAGGACACAAAACAGTAACCCGGACACGAGAAATTCTTATTCCACGAAGCCCTATTCAGGTAACCCGTTCTCTCTCCTCGTTGTTCCATTTTTTGTTCCATCAGTTGTGTCGGGTAGACTGTGTAACCCTCTCGATGCCCGTGCAACCCGCTCGGTGCGTCGCGTCCGGTGGCAATTGTAAACCCCGATCCAAAAATAGGGAAACCAACGCCCTGTTTTACCCCAGAATTGAATACGCCCCGCCAAACGGGACAACTTGGTCGTGCACGGTCTTTACCGAAATGTGCGCGCCGTTGATACAGACGTGCGGGATTTTGCAGAAGTTGATTTGGATGTGCGTGCAGACCGAAATCAACGCGTATCCGCCGATAACGTCCCGTATCCGCCTGTTCTGGAACACGTTGTAACTTTGTGTACACACGTCGGATCGAGACAAAACTTGCGTCATCTGACTCGTAGCAATACGCTGATCCTGTGACCCAAGTTTGGTTCGATTCTGAGAACGTTGACAAAATCGCGTATCGTGGGCCTCGCGGCTCCACTTGACGGGCGATTTTGTGAACGGCTCATCGGAATCTAGTTCTGGAAGTTCCGTTGGGTTCGTATCATCGTTCCTGACTTGTTGACACTAAGTTGGATGAACTTGGAGACCTTTGACCCTGACACGTTTTTTGGTACAAAGCGGCCCACATGTGGACCCCGCTTTGACCAGAAACTGTCATTTTTGCCCCTGTGTCCAAATTGGACTTAAGGATAGGCATTTTTAGCTATTTGATATTTTTTGAGACTGTTGGTGATATTTATTACAGCTTTTGGAGGAGTACCTGCAGGATCCACTGATACAGGGACAACTGTTGGTATTCAAACCCCAAACAAGTGTACCTTGCCAAAACTTGTAGTTCTTGTTACTTATTTCCTTGGCTTATATATATATTGTGGTACATGCTTGACCTAGGACCATGTGACTTACTTAGCATCCGATTAATAGTTGGGTGCCAACACCGTACGCGGAGTTGTGTAACGTCACCTAGAGATGGATATCGTGACCCTTTACATTCTCGTACTTGTCTTATCAAGTACATCATAACCCAGGACACTTGACACTATTTATGAGATAGAATCTTCCTGAGATATTCATGTTAATACTATATAGGATACAGGTTTCATGACATAGACATTATATTCTTAGATCTCATTATGACTTGTTGCATTAGTTATGATCCTGCGTGGCATGGACATGAGACATTGTGGACATGAGATGCATGATTATATTGGTTGGGGAGAGTCACACAGGCTACAGGTTGATTATATTATGCCGACATCTTAGTCTCTCTCCTAGCTAGACAACCACATGATATCACTTCTACCGGCTCCCCGACACAGAGCTTGTAGTGGTTTCAGCCTGAGTTCTAGTGCTGCTCTCATCTTGCATTTCATTTAGCTGGTTATAGTGTTCCCATATTATTTCATTTATGGCTGGAGAGTCACACAGGCTACAGGTTGACTATATTATGCCGGCGTCTTAGTCTCTCTCCGAGCTAGACAACTACATGATATCACTGCTACCGGCTCCCCGACACAGAGCTTGTAGTGGTTTCAGCCTGAGTACTGGTGATGTTCTCACTTGTATTTCACATAGATGGTTACATATTGACCCTATTTATTTTATTTATTTTCTGCACTGCATTATTTATGGCTTGAGTTATTTTGTACCTTGCTATGTCCCTTAAGGACCTAGATCCGGATTATGTCCCCAGGATTAGCAGAGGAGATCCACCCAGAGTTATACAGTACAGGAGCATTAGCAGGAGCAGAAGCATGAATAGGAACAGTTACTAGAGTAGTACCAGATTCAGTAGACGAGTGATCACCGTGGTTATCTTCTGAGTATATACTGTTCCATACTCAGTATTTGCTGTGGTTAGCTTTATTCTTGTATCTTGACAAATGTATCAGACTCATTATCGAGTTATTTTCCGAGTTTATATTTTATTGAGATTGATCTTGCTTTATGATTCTTATATTATTGTATTCATTTCTGTGGATGAGATTAGTATATTTAGATCCTTATTGTTGTACTACAGCTTAAGTACGCCCTGATAGATCCATTAAATTGGATTGTCCATCGGTGTGTGCTGCTGGCCATTGCCACGTGTCTAGTCCCTCGATATTTTGGGACTGGGGCGTGACAGACACATCCTACTAACTTCTACGATCCCATTGCCAGTGAGTATATTCAGCCTCTCTGGCAATGTCTCAAACATTGTCACTACCACAAAGGATATTTTAGTCATTTGGTAATTAATTAAATATTGTGCATGTTAAATATTTATTTATTGTTAGCATGTTAGATTTATTTTTGGACTTGTGTTAGTGGACCTAACTAGTTTAGATTAGATGCATGGACCAATATTTAATTCTAGTTAGAATTGAGCCCAATAATAAGTCCATTTATTAGGAGGATGATTAATTAAGTTAAATCCATTATACTAGAACCTTCCCTCCTTAATTAATTTCTTCATGAGAGGCCCCAAGGGGTAATTTAGAATTTGCATAGTAGCTTGAGGGAGGGGGCAAAAGAGGCCTATATAAAGGGGGCGAAAACTTTCTCTCTCTTCATTTTTTATTCCAAATCTAGATCTAGAATTTCTTTCAACCAAATTTCTTCATTCCTACAATAAATCTCTACCAAATTTCTTCCCAATTCCTTCCGAAACCACCATTGCAGGCTAGTAAAGCAAGAATCTAGAAGGAGGAAGCAAGGATCTACAAAGAGGAGCTAGGATCTATAAAGAGGAGTAATGATCTACAAGTTGAAGGCCAATTTAATCCAATTTGGAGGTTGTATTAGAAATCCAACTCCTAATAGGTACAATTTAGTTTTTTTCCTTTAATTGGACTCTAAATCTATGATTTAACCATAAGGAATCACCCCATATGCTAAGGCTACCCATAGGAATTGAAATTAGGTTCATAGGAGGCCTATGGAGAAAGTTATGTGTATTTTTGTGTCAATTTTGGGGGAATTCCGAGATTGACACATGTTGTGTTTGTCAATTAGTCAATTAGACCAAATTGACATGTATTTGATTGTTTGTGGCTAGTGTCATATCCAAAATTGATTACGTGTAGGCCGTATCCCATCAATTTGGAGATACAGGTTGATTTGGGAGTTTTTTCTCCGACACGGGTCTTTGTGCATGTCACATCTTGACACGGACACGTAGTTGATTAATTAGCTCTTCGTATTGTTCATAGATACTATTTTAGACTTGCTCGTGTCATTCGGGATACGTTTGATTGTGTGGTGGACTCGTATCGCAAGCGTATCATAGAATGAGTGTGATACAGGTGCGGTGTACTCCACGTGTTTGATTTATGGCTTCATAATTCTATGTGACTTGTGTAATATATATATATATATATATATATATATATATGTGTGTGTGTGTGTGTGTGTGTGTGTGTGTGTAAATGTAGCTAAGTGTATATAGCTATGTGTCTATGTGTATAAGTATATATGAGATACTATATCTATATGTAAGAGTGTATATATCTATATGTATATATATGTATGGTTGAATATATAAAAGCAATAAGGCATCCCAAACGCTTTATGAAAATGGTCTAGAGACCAACTGTGCAAAATAAGAAGCTGAAAGAATAACAAAAGTACATAAGAGTGATCAGTTGCAGTCTGATTTAATACATTCATGTAAGGAGGAAAATGTCCAGACGTGCCGGCTAATAGGTGCCGGTTGCTAAATGCCCAAAAGAAGTAAATATATAATAACAAGCAAGGAAGAAGAAAATCCACTCGTTATCCTCTGCGACCATGTTCCTGGTATGTGTCATAAGTTGGGGGATAGTGAGTTGGATCCTCGGGTGCTAGCTCGTAACCTGGCCATGCAAAACCAGTGGGGTTAGACCCCAAATAGCAAGTACCACAAAGGAAGCACGAAATAAAGAAACAAAAATCCAAGAAATAATTATATAATAATATATATGTTCAGTGTCGTAACATTGGTCTATGGAATATCCTAGCGTAAAGGCCCAACCCTACAAGCAAACAAGTAGAAGGGTTGAACCATCACACTATGATAGTCCATTTTCCTAGGCTACTAACCGAATAATACAATCACAACCAAGTCTATTTTCTTATATCGGCCAATCACTTGTACGACTTGCTATTTTGTGGAGTCTGAGGTTATCTCAGAAATAATACATAATAGGTATCCTCAGATCACGCCAGTGCCGAACATGAGCTAACCGAACCAAATAAGGAATATGCTGGCACTTGCAGGATGCATCAGTTCCTCGGAGGGCCACTGCACTAAAAATACGGTATTAGCGGTTCCAATGTTCCTATAGTAAAATAGTGGCTTGGCGTTATTTATAATTGGTCAGATACTGCACTCCACTAAGGCGAATGATATACAATATCTGTGGTGGCCAGCTCAAAGTGCACTTATAATGAATCTTTGTGGGAAGGTTCGTTGGCATGATCTCGGGATGCTGTTCCCTCCAATGTTACTACCACTTTTAGTTACCTAATTAGCCCTATATTGTGTTCGAAATCTCAAGGTGTGGTTACATAAGAATTTTTCTTAAGATGTCGTACAAAGTACGAGCACGCTAGATACGAATCCATAGAAGTTCAATCTGGATTCACCCGAGCATGTCTGCAATATTCAGTCAATCAATATCCTAGCCACGCTTTGGTAGTTGACTTGCATATCATGCCCGTGCTGAAAAAATAATATATATATTTCTAATATCACGTATTCAGGAATTTGGAGGCATTCTCGATGCATAACCCAAATATAAATTACTTAACACGTGACACGGTATGTCGCACCTCGGCGCACATCTGATCATATACATTTTTAGGCAATAATTTGTATCAGCACGGATACAATATTCGAGTCTAATTACTAATTATATATTGGGTCACATGAATCAAGATCATATTGTAACACGAATGCTTATGTCATGCACATAGCCAGTTAGTCACTATCTACTAGTCTGATTCATACTGAAATCTTTGTTCAACTCATGCCATGTTAGCTCATGGTCATGTCTGGCACGAGGTCTGGTTACTAAATTCATTCTTTCTTTGAATTATTACACAAGTATTAACCTAATTATAAATCAAAAAAGAATCAGAAACATTCAATCAAACCATCAAGGCCGCATGGGTCTCTAGGCCGCATGGGAAGTCCTGGCCGCATATGAAGTCTGGGCCGCATGGAAAGTCCTGGTCTGCCACATATGAAGTCAGGGCCGCATGAACCACTTGGTCGCATATGAAGTCCAGGCCGCATGCTCAGGGTTAAAGTCTACTCCTTGGGATAAGTGTCAAAGTGACAACTAATAAATGATGTGTCGGTAAAGTGACATAAAGTGATTGATGTGACATACAATAAAGTGTGTTAGAAAAAAGTGACTGAAGTGGTGGATGTGACAAGCCAATAAAGCATGTCAGAGTAAAGACAAAATCTAAGAAATATGTGCCAACGGTTAAGAGTTATGCATCCAAGTAAAGTGGCCGCATCCTCTGCTTGCAGCATAAGTCACTCGGCCGCATGGATATCTCTTGGACTTAGCAAATTTCTCATTCATTCAGCGAGTGAAAACATAAGGAGTTCAAGAACACTTGTGTAAATAAGCAGTCATGCATCCAACAAGATGGACACATGTTGTCAGTATGCGGTAAAGAGTTCAGGCCGCATAACCCTCTCAGGTCGCATATCACTCTCATCCGCATAGTTCGCTAGGCTCATGTGAACTTCCTCCTCTCCAACAACAGGTTCGGCCATGACGGAAGCTCAAAAAACCCAAAAATTAGTTTTGACCATAAAATCCTCATTTTAAGTCCAAATCAAGTGAACCAAAAGCCAAAACGCTTAAAATTGAAAGCTCTATTATGTAGCAAAAACTGATTTTCAAAAATACATGTTTAATAGTTCAAAATCAAGGAAAACTCATGAAACCCATAAAAGTCCTAAGTTAGAAATGTAGATCTATACTAATCCTTCCACCAAATCCGAAAACTACAAGTTCTAAATGTGTTAAAAATCATGCAAAGAATATAATAATTAATTAATATGGAGGCTTTCTATATTTCTTATGCAAGGTATACTTGCCTATAAAAATGGAAGGGAAAACTAAAGATAGAGGAAGAAATAAAGAAGTGAAGAGAGAGAGAGAGAGAGAGAGAGAGAGAGAGAGAGAGAGAGAAAAGGTTGGGTTATATATGGTAGGGTTGAGGGTTATAACAAGGGTTCTTATGACTTGAACCAACCCACAAAATGAACCATGAACCAGGTTAAACCAAAGAATGAGTCTAGTCTCCATGCACATGCAACCATGCTAAAATATAATATGTTCTAAATACGTATATCGGGAACGGGGATGTCACGCCCCGATCTCCAGTAGGATCTCCCACAGGATCACCCCGAGAGGTCAACCAAGGAAATAAAAATGTTGGGAGTGTCATGCCCCGATCTCCCGCAGGACCGACTGTTCCCGCTGAACGCGAATCCCCACGCCAGCGCTACCGCAGGACGATTGTTCCCATCAGGACGTGATGCCGCACGAGCACAAGCTGCGCCCGTGCAAAGCCAATATTTGAATATGTGGTAAAATGACTAAGCCACAAAGTCTCACAGATAGTCTCCAATGCAGCAAAAATTTGAACTACACAAGTATACGACCGTTCGATAACTATTTCACAGAGTAGACAAAGTGGAAACATTGAATAAGCACAAGTATAATAAAATAACAAGCTCTTTATTGATAATGAATAAGGTTACAAGCGGCGTTAGGCCGAGATTACAAGTCGCTCAAGCTCTCTAGAAACAAATAAAGGCGTGCCAAGCGGCTTACAATATTGAATGATACATAGGCGATATTCCAATATTATGTCATGTATATATGCTTCATCTCTGGACGCAACACTCCATGGCTCTAGAGCGAACTCCACATCTTAGCGTACACGAGGGGATACTCAGCACCGAACGAGGTTCTCCCTCACCCTGCAAGCAATCTGGTGGTTTA
Organism: Iris macrosiphon; assembly: GCA_036927795.1. Lineage (NCBI taxonomy): Eukaryota > Viridiplantae > Streptophyta > Magnoliopsida > Asparagales > Iridaceae > Iris > Iris macrosiphon. Next base: position 20,198 of record JAYESA010000246.1, read on the forward strand.
TCAGTATATGAATACACTGGTGGGGAGGCTTCTCGCCCGCTCAATAAATCTAAACACTTTATATTAGTTCTGTACAAAAATATTAAGTTGTCTTTCTAATCTTGCCTTATGATCAGTTTTATGGAAGTAATATAAAACCTAGCTCGTGATGCAGATTAAAAGTGTCATATGAGTAACATGGCGCGACTTACCATCTTACAGTTCGTCCTTCCCTGTCTAAAGATACAATAAAGTTAACAAAGCACGGATATATATATATATATATATATATATATATATATATATATATATATATATATATATATAATGAAACCAATGATCGCATAAGCAACACAAGTGTTACGAGTGTATTTCTGACTCAGGTGAACGATATACACAGATTTGTGATATACATATCACTTTGTGACTCAGGTTGTTCAAATACATTATATTCAGATCGTTCAGATTACTCAGATATTTCCGGCATATTATACTTGTTCATGCATGTTATACTCAGATTATTCAAGTGTGTTCAGAGGTTCAGATTACTTTGTTGAATTAATGATCTGCATGCATAGTGCGTAGTACATCCGTTACTTGCCTCAAGTCCATATGAGTCCATACGCGGGTTACTACCACGTATGTAATATACTTTACAATACATATTTGGTCTTATGACCTGATGAGCCACCATGGACAAGTTATAGTCTCGACACGAGAATATGATGCAACGCAGGGAGCGAGCCCCGCTACACACCTTCCCGTCTGAAGCAAACGATTATCCGAATGTTTCTGACCAGTTCGGATCGACCCCAATACCCTGATGCACCGTTCGCGGGAACCATAAGCATGTGCACAGGTTGTCCATGACCAAGGATGATCTATACACTAAGTTAACATACGAGGCATTTTAAGAAATATAAGTAGAACACATTGATTCAATATAGGTCCATAGCATAGTCTATCTGTTCAAGCAATTCAGTATAAGTTCATAGCATTGTATGCATGTTATAGTCACCGTATTATCTGTGTGTTCTTTTTAATACACAGTTAAGGTGATATTTTTTCTACTTATTACAGCTTCCATTTCGGAAGTTGCCTTGGCGACCCAACGGTCCCGAAGCCTTTTCATATATCTATTACTTAGCTCAGAAAGGACTATTTTGATAGTCTTTCTGTCTTAGGTAAGTGAACCATGATCTGTGTCGTACTTCCATATCGAGGCAATATATATATGACCAGTATTTCAAAACATATGAAGCAATATACTTGAAGGAACATATAAGGAACAAAAGTAAAGCTACGAGGGCGAGGTTATAAGAACTATAAAGCGAGCATATTATTCCGTTCAACCGATCTACTTCCATGTTCTATGCAAAGAGATATAAGATGGGATTATTCCCTTAGCTAGGTGCGTTGACTTCTTTTATTATCATGCAAAAAGGTTATCGTCTAGCGATCTAACTGTATCATCCAAGTTTTTATGTGTGCAGACTAAGCAAAGACATGTTCATCGTAGCCACCTACCTTAGCGATGATTCGTCTCGACCGAGCGATACTCCGAGCACGTCTTTGAAAGCCTAAGTCTGAACTCCTGAAGGGACAAGTCTAAATTTTTTTGCATCAAGCAAGTCATCTCACTGAGTAAGGAGGGACGGTCGTTGCACTTGCACCATTTGAATTGGCTTTCCACATTGACGCGGAGCGGGTCTTTACATTATACACCACTTAGAACAAGTCTCACCCTCGAGACTTCCTGAGCGAAACACGTTCTATCGCATAATATCGAATCTAACTCAAGCATATCACTCCGTATTACTAGACCCGTAAGAACACAACTTCCTGCTTATTTTTCTCACGTCGTGTCATATGCATGCTAGGTCTATTTCATTGAGTGACTCTATCACTCAATACAAACTGGCTATATTTACTCGAACGTCGTATTCTCTGACTCAGTCTCTACTACGCCATAGCGCAGAATATATATCGCTTAATGCAGGGTATAATATAATCTATCGTGCACAAAAATCTTAGGCTGAGGCTAACTTACCCAAATTATTATACTCGTCCATGTGAATCTAACATATTCACTTGCACTAGTATTCGAGATCAGCATATCGCGAGTTTGGATAGTGCACATATTCAAGGTGTCCCCAAACATATGTATGTCAACCAACTTACCGATAGCGAAGTCTTTGCACTCGAGTTCAACAGATCACTGAGTCTTGGACTGTGCACACGTTCATGGCGTCCCCCAACATATGTATTTCAGCCAAACTTAGCGATAGCAAAGTCGGACAAGCTACTTGCAAAAATCTCAAGGGTTTGAATTTATGAATCACAATGATACCTCAAGCGGGGTCAATCAAAATCTAAGTTATTTTTAATTTAACTCAAAACCAAGAATTATACTGCCATCAAGCATGATTTATCCAATTACCAACTAGCGTACAAGTCCTACCGTCTATTCCGTTCGTATCAAAGATAGTATACACTTATCGACCCAAGCCTAACTCTAAGTTGTTGCCCCAATTCTATGGCTTTTCCAAGCAATACTCTAAAGTCAGTCACACAAGTTCTTTCACTCAGCATAGGGTCATTTGCCTAATCACTAGGTCAGCTCACAAGGTCATAGGTACAATTTACATCCACGAATTTTATCGTGCAAATCCGTTGCATGATGCTGCCCCAACTCCTAAGGTCAAACCATTGTCCGTTTGTACAGGGTATTTTATCCAAGCTCACTTCACTCAGATTTCTAAACATCGAGCACAAATCATCATACACATATCAACACCTTTGTTTGCACAGGGTCTGAGTCCGTTTCAGCAAAGCCGTTCCTATAATACGTTCTCTAAACCAAATCCACGATATATCCATGTTGCACATAAAACCTAGCGATTTATATAGTCTATCTCCTCAATTAGGTTTGATAGAGTTTATCTATCCATTCATAAACCTAGATCACCATGTCACAAGTCAATTCTAAATATTTGATCTCAATCATAAATACTTAAGTCGTCTAACACAATTTACGTACTCGTTCACAAGTCCACCGAACGTAACTTACTTCACATTCCAGACTAACATCCTCGAAATACTTTCGATTCACTTGTATCCTGAAACTCGTCTTATCATGTCAAACCATAAGTCAGAAATGATCCTCTAATTGTTACGCTCTAGTCTTTTGCAAGTTCAATTATCCTCGCTGGACGTAAAATCACCATCCCAACGCTCTCGCGGGATAACTGTCATAATCCGGACGTGACGTATGTGCAAGCAAGGAGTTGCACTCTTATAAGATAAGAACGTCAAACATTATGGTTATCATCGAACGAACAGACACCTTATCGTTATACTTTGTTTCATCCAAGTTATATATTAATCCATCAAGTCATGCTCATTTAATAACTGTTTATGCCGTGATCATAGTTCGCCTAGTCAAATTGTCCAACTTTAATATTTCTGTTCGATCAATTCGTAGTCTACTTCTAGCATTACTCAAACAACTAAGTTCAAATCCTCTAGCCAAGTCTATTCGCCTTTGTTACATTCTATTTCATCGAGTTTGTCTACATAATCATCAAACATGTTGGGCCCTGATCTCCCGTGAGTTCGATCATCTCCGTTGGATGTGAAATCAATATGTTTTGTTTCTGTGATTTAAACCCACGACTTGTCATGGTTGTAATTCTTTATGGATATAATTAAAATCATGATGGTCGATTATGCTTATTTAATTAAGTTTTTTTAATATAGATTATGTGTAAACTCCTTCGGGAGTCATAATATTGATGTATTTTTTATATTTTTCTGTCTATCATAACGGATATTTCTGATACAAAACGAGATACTATTTTTAAGCAGTCCTAAGGCAGTATCGTGACCCGCACCGGATGATCGGAACATGAGTATATGGATACGTCCAACCTATGTGTAACATCGACGGTAGAATGCTTTCTAGACTATCACAGGTATATAATCACAGTCCATGCGATAGTATCTCAACTCCATAAGGAGAACAATGATATATAACAATAGCAATACTCAATCACAGAATCTAATATGAAGATAAAAGCACGATATGATATAAAGAGAAGGAAATACAAAGTCACAAGTCATAACAACAACCATAAGTTCAAATCTCAAATATAACAATCCAAATAGTCTGAAATGGTCTCTAAAGACAAATCAAGTAGTAAATAGGAAAGACTAGCTAACTAATTAAGTTATCACTATCTGGGTCTCTTCCTCGACGGGCAACTGGTCCTCCTGCATAATATGGTCAATATCAGCAGTTCACCCTCTTGGGATCCATAATAGGTAAGACAACAATCCTCCAAATCGATACCTAAAATATTATCCAGTCAGGATTAGAGCGAAGCATATCTCTAACAACAATTCTAATTACATGATAAAGACTATAAAACAGTAATAGTAAATATAAATATATGATGAAGAAGTAAGAACAGGAATATGGCATGGTACATAATGAGAATAAGTAAACATGAGTAGTCTGGCATAATCAATGAGTATGAACTGAGACATAAAATAACTGTACTAACTAAGTATTTTTAAATACTAGTTTATTATGTGACCGGCTTAGGTGTAGTGGACACGGACTAAATAAGATCAGGCTCAACCATGAATGGTTGGCTATGCTCACGAGCTATAATATGATCAGGCTCAACCATACGTAAATTATATGGCTGGCTATGCTCATAGGCTATAATAAGGCTTTGATCACATAACAAAATCATACTTCTCCGTCCCGACTAGTATAATGGATCCAAATTATGATACGTCATTACACGCAAATCATAATGCACAGTCTAAAATATGAGCTCGATGATCACGGTCTATATAATTACTGAGGAATAACATCTCCTTACTGGGATCCAAAATATACTAATCTGTCGTGTCAGGAATCAAGTATAACATCAATAAGAACATGTATTATAGTAATTATCAAGTAAAAAAATAATCAGAGAATATACTCACCTGTGGTCCTGAGCAGTAAATACAAATCAGTGTCTGAACTGGAGTCAAAGTGACATATATATGAATTTCCATGTCAATAGGTATTTTGGAATCAGAAGCTTAACTAGCCTTAATTTAAGTTTCTAGGTCAATTCTAGGTCAATAGGGTAAACTAGGTCAATACCTAATTTTGGGTTCTCAAATACCTATTTAGTTGGTCTATATAGTTATATTAGCTAATACTAGCTATTTCTAGGTTTTCTAGGTCATGCCCTATAGGTATATAACACATAATATCTTAGTTATTTACCCAATACCTTAACCCGTATCCTAGTATCTCACTATTACCTAGACCAATACCAAATACCTTTCTCATATCCTAGACACTTACCTCGTATCCAAGATACTACCCCACACTAGTTCCAATACCTTGGTAATAACTAGAATACCTCACTCTCAACTTACCCTCACTAACCCTACTCATTTGGTACATGGTTATCATGGTACTACATATGAATATCTCATGATACCAAGGTATCACAAGATACTTACCTTGATACTCATGTACCATATGATACCACACTAGCCTATACAATACCCTCTTATTTACCTACAACACACACACACACACACACACACACACACACACACACACATGCACAAATACTAACTAACTTCTCACTCACTAACCCTCACTTCTAACACTCAACTCAACTACACACACTCACTTGCACCTCACCCTTGCAACAACTGCCACTAAGTCTGGTCTGCTGTAACATTTCTCTTCCTTGCACTCATGTGCACACTATATAAACCCAAGCTACCAATGCACTACAGCACATACACTGCAAAGATTATGTAATTGTTGGCTTGCTGCTCCAGGTGCACAAGTGCCCGGGCCTGCACAGGCATGTGCTGCAAACTATTTGCTGACAATAAGGCTTGCACATTAGTGCACTTGCTGCAGTTGCATATAGAACTGAGCTCTTCAATTTCCCCAACTGTTCTGCAGGTAAGTCTCCCACCTATTGCTGCACAACGACTCTTCCGCACTGCTTGTGCTTCTAATACCCCACTTCCACTGCAACTGTAGTCTTGGACAGACCCTACAGTCCCCAAACTCCCCTCCCTAATACAATATAGACCCTCATATGTACACTGCACATGCAGTCTTCTTCCCTCCTCTCACTTACACTGTGCAATCCCCTCAACCCTCAACACTAAAGTGTGTGCGCACACACACACACACACATACACACACACACACACACACACACACACACACACACACACACACACACACACACACCCCCACCCACCCTACATAGATACACACTCAACCAATACATCGTACACTCCCCAAATACAAACACCTCACATGCACACTCTAGTGTCACACTACACCATGGTGCACCAATATACTCTATTCCTACACCAACACCACCATGATACCAACCCAAAGTCATATAGAACACTATATATATATATATATATATATATATATATATATATATATATATATACATATACCCACCCCTTCCCCCGTGCTAGACCCGAACCCACTGCCCCCAGGCCTCGAGCCCTGCCCGCCCTCACCCCATGCACAAGGTGTACCGCTACACCACAATATATATATATATATATATATATATATATATATATATATATATATATATATATATATATATATATATATATATATATATATATAACTAGAATAGTTAAATATAGTGCAATTAATTGACATTGACAGAAATAAGCTCCAATAGAACTAAATTACCAAATTCACCTATACGTATCATGGCGTATTATGATACGAACACTAATCGTGGATACTAGGACATAAGCACAAATCCAAAAAGATACCAAATTTCTCATAGGAACACCACAAAAATACTTGGTGGACACAAATTCATAACTCCACCAAATTGCCTAGAAAATATATGTAACAACTAGAAATAGGCTCTCTACTACCTAATTCTCTTCCTATAAGGTTGGATCTAACTATGGGTTGGTTCCTATAGGTTTAAATTGGATTTCTAACATAGAAATTGGTAAAAAAATAGTTTTACCTATTGGGAGTTGGATCCTAATAAAACTCTACCAAAGTGGACATAATGAGGATGAATTGGACATGATCTCCTAGCTTAGCTCCTCTCCAATGATCTTCCTTGTGCTCTAGTGCTTTAGACCTCCATGGGAATGAGAATAAGTAGGAATTGAGTGGTTTAGAGTGAAAATTAGTAGAGAATTGGAATGACTATGTAATTAGTTATGGGAATGAGAATAAGTAGGGCCGACCACATATAGGTTGGATTGAGGATAATACAATGACAAGTTTGCCCTCTACTCTTCCTAATTTGGTTTCTATAATTGTCATGAATGAAATCTTTTTTGGTTAGAAAAGAATCTAATTAGTTATGGGAGGTATTTATCTATTCTAGAAGGTAATATTCTATCCATGACAACTATCACTAAACAACTCTAATTAAACACTTAATTAATCATAACTATGTAATTAACAACTATTATCAAAATTATAAAAATATCCCTAGTCCTAATTTTAGGTGGTTACATGCAGTCAGATGATTTTTCGATGAAGGAAAAGACGACCAAACCTTTAAAAAAAATAGGGCGCTACCCCGAACCCCGCGACTTGATCGGACATGTGGTACCACAAATGACTCTGCGTAGAGTAAGATCTTGGATTTGGCATAGTTGAGAACGAAGCATAATATATGGCCACAATAGTTGGATATTTATTTTCTTTTTTTTGCTATATTTGTTTATTTTGTAGATGTTTATTATAAACTAAGCCCGCATTAATAATGGATAATATGGACATAAATCGACTAGTAAAAAAAAATTTATTGTTAAATAACTAAGTGTGAGAGGGAATCTATTTAGTATAAATTCTATGGTCTCCATTACAGGTTTGTAGGTGATGTAATTATACTTGTGTGTTAACTTTAGTGCCTTCCGCCATATCAGATGAGTCTAGTTATGGATAACCAATACAGACTTCCTTTGGGATAATTATGAAAAATTACCTAGTGTGTGTTCACTTCTTCATCTGACGGAACTTTTTACGAAGTAATGGACTTTGTATTAAGTAATGGTGTACACTTAGAAACAAATAATGGTATCCTCCCTATCGGAGGCACTACAATTATTTGTAGGACCAAAGGAAGACCAGCAAATTAATTTTATTTGTCATAAAATTAGGTTGACATGATAATAAAATTAATAGAAAAAACCTATTTAGATGTAAGCTCCTACCCCAAAATTTTTATAATGGTAGTTTAGCTAAATAGTGTCATAATTATAAAATAAATATTTGTTATATATAAAAACTTGTGTTTGATATATTTGGATAAACAAGATATGAGCCACAGTGCTCATTTTTTTAAATAATTCATGCACATGTGGACCAATAGGAATACATTTTTACATCCCATGTGCATCCATGTGCACTAGTACACTCCATTCCTATTGGTCCACATGTGCACTTAGCTCATGTAGGAATATGAGCCTATGGCTCATATCCCTTTTTTCTATATATATATATATATATATATATATATATATATATATATATATATATATATATATTGTTGAACATTCTTAGATAATGCAATGTGTGACAAATATTTTGGACTAGGTTAGGTGCATTTTAGTTGGTTCAATTTCAGCCTAGCTAGGCTGGACTAGTGTTTAGATTGGGTTAGTAAAACCTATCCAAATAAACTCCAATTGCACCCAAACTTGGTCCACACATACTTGGGTTCATGTAGACCCAATCCAAGACTTTTGGAAACCTTTTTGTGCACCCAAAGTCACCTTGGATAGCAGCCAAGGGGGAAGTGGCTCGCGGCCAGGATTGAACTTCCTCTCTTGGTAGTTAATTAAACTACCTTCCCACTCCTCCTACACCCCTAAAATTAAGCCAACAATTCTCCCTCATCCTTACCTACAACCATATCTCCCTTACCTTCTCTTTTACCCTTTATTTCTTCTCCATTCCACTCCTCAAACACCCCATTTTTTGGCCAAATTTTAGACTGGAAAGCTGCTGAAGTTTTGTGCACATAAGGCTGTGTACACATTAATTTACTAGGTAAAATCATTACAAACTCCTTTTCCCTTATACCTACACCACTTCCCCTTAGTTCCTTACAATTTCTTCTATTGTTTCCTTTTATTTTTTTCGTAGACAATATCAAACTCCGTGCGACGCTGCTGAATTCTATGGTGTTCATGACTGAACAACGCACCTAAAATGGGTATGTAACATATATCCCCTTCATTTTTATGTCACAAAACTTAAGGACAAACTAGCCACTTCGTTGAGGTAGGTAGAAACCATAATAAAATCATGAAAAACTAAGTTAAACCATGCTAAACATCGTCACGAACATAAAATTTTAGAACTGGACTTTCACATTCACGTTCACGAATTCATGTATTAAACCTTCTTTTTATGCTTGAAACTAATTTGAATATGTGCCTATGTTTACCCACTTAAATATTCTATCTTTGTACCCTGTTAGAATCATGATTATTGTAACCCCTTGATCTTGATAATACAATTTGAACTCATTTTTGAGATATTGGACCATGTAAGGATTTACATTAGTTTTGGGCGAGACTTTGGTAGTTTGGAATAATAAAGAAATTAAAATTTGAAATGTACTTTGGGTCATTGGATTATTGTGGACTAATGTAATTAATTTAAGAATAGGTTTCTAACAAAATAATTTGGAAGGGAAGTTACCAGTTTGGACTTACTGAAACCAAGACTTTAAGTTACTAGTCAATTTATTTAAAATAAACTCACTAGTCACGTGCTTCTGATTTAGTTTTTAGTTGATATATATCTAGCAAGTCGGAAAAATATAGTTGTTTTATACTACTATTATATTACATTGGATAATTACATGGTTAGAGGATTCCGGGTCAGTATTAAATTTTTTTCCTATGGACCTTAAGTGTACAATCAGATAGGTATCGATAGATGTAATGTATTGAGCCCATTTAATATGTAGTGTAAAGTTTCTAGATTAGTTTAATTCATATTTGTTTTAATTAAAATAACATGTGATTAAAGGAGGTTGTTTCTAGAGAGTTCCTAATTAGTTAGAGAGAATGAACCTAGTTAACTATTTAGTCCAAATTAATTTTCCAGATGTTCTTGGGCTAAATTTGGAGCCCAAGTTTACTAGCCTATAAATAACTCCAATTTTTCCCTTCATACTCATTCCAAACCCGCCCATTTGATTCAAAACCAAACCCATTTTTCTCCATCTCTCTCATGTGTCCTACAGAATCCTATAATTCTGTGTCCATTTCCAAGATTGTGTCCAGTCTTCCATCCTCGTGTCAACCGTGTCAGCCTCGAGTCCGATCCCTGTCATGACCCATATCCGAAATTTGGGCATGGGTCATGGCTACATCCACCTATGCCGCAATATCGGCGGTAGAATGTTGTCTAGGTCATAATACTATCTATCACAGCTTACAATAATATATATAACCAGTCAATGATCTCACCTCCATAAGAAGGACAAGATGAATATAAATATGACAACAATATCAATACTCAATCACATAATTCTATAAGAAAGAGAAATGGCACGATAATGATATAAGGGAAAGAGAAGTAAAAAAAAAATACATTACACATCTAGGAGTCTAGAGTCTAAACAATAACATAAGTATCCAAAAAATATACAACTCAGTGTTTCTCAAGTCTATAATCCAACTACAAATAAATACTAGACTCTAAGTCTCAAATAGTGGATCCAATACTGGAATGAGATCCTCCTGAAGCTCTTGGATGAAATCCTCGTCTACTCCGGGTCCGTAATAAGTGGGACAGAAAGCCTCGAGATCCTCTAAAAATATTATCCAGTCAGGATTAGAGCGAAGCACATAAACTAACAACAATTCTATTAATTTAACCAAGACTATAAAATAGTAGAAAATAAAAATACAAGATAGGAGAAATACTGGACAATAAGAAAACTGGTACGCAGATAATCATCTCACAGGTAATAATGAACTGTCAATGAACAAGGACATAACTGTATCAGCATGTATAAAATACACAAATGCACACTAATACTTCAAAGTATCAGTATCTAAGTCTCCCATTGTAATCTGATACACAATGTATCACACTGTCAAGCCCCCAAATACTCCTTAATACCTGTTATTGCTACTGCTACTATATTTCCTCCTTTACATTTCCAACTAACAACAACACAGCTACTCCACACTAGTGTAGAGCCACTACACTTGAGCACGGTGCATCCCCTCCACATAATCCTCCTTCACACACTAAATAATTATATATACCTTAATATATATACATATATACATACATATCACCAATAGTATTGAGTGTACACCATACACACTCTAAAAATCATTTCCTTAAACACTTTGAGGGCACCAATAGGATACTCTCTTTAGTGTCATGATACTCTATCAATCTCATGCCAAATTCTCCCAATACTCTATTAATAATAAAAATATATATTAAATATATCTATTTATAACTATTATGATTAGTTATAATGCATATTAGAGAGCAATACATCAATAAGCACAAAACTCCCAAATCAAAGCCCCGTTTCACATCGTATCATACCGTATCGTGATACACCATACTCATTTCCATTTGTGGACACGATACTACCCCTACATGACCAATATAACTCTAATTAGGTCTATTAAACTAATGACAAACACTTGGTGTCCCATTCTCGGATTTCCCCCAAAATGGATACCAAACTTAATGTAGAATTCATAAATAGGGTCAATAGGAGTTCAAACTCCTTTCTAAGGGAAGCCCTAATGCATGTGTACATTCTTTATGCTCTAAAAAAATATATTATATGGAACTAATTAGAGAAGGAAAATTCAAAATTTACCTTTTGGAAGATAGATTTCCAATGAAAGCTCAATATGACACAATTATAATCACCAAGCCTAACTCACTCTTCTCCAAAGCCCCTTGTAACTACTAACTTCTAATCTCATTAGATGGTGAGGATGAGAAAATTTGAGAGGAATTTGGGGTAGAATTGATGGTGGGATAAACTATAAAGAAAGAACACTAATGGGGATTAAAATGGAATGAGTGAATAGAAGAGAGAGAGAGAGAGAGAGAGAGAGAGAGAGAGAGGGAGATCCACCCTCAAAATAGGGCCGACCCCCTCTTCTCCCTTTCCCAAGTAATATGAATAGTCTAGAATGCCCCTAGTGTATTGTCATGAAAAAATTAATTAGTGAAAACCTCTAATCCTAATGTGGGTTCAATCTAATTTCTAATTAAGGAGAAGGGTTAACTTAGATTGAGTCTATTGTGACTAGTCTAATAAGTTGGTTAAGTTGTCATGTCAAGTTGGTTAGGTCCACTAGGATTTTGTCTAACTAAATAATCTAATCCCTAACTAATACTAATATTAATCATAACATATGGTATGCACATCTATAGAAATAAATAAATATAACCATAATATTTATAATAATACACAATGACAAAATACTCTTATTCTAGAAATATGGTAGTGATAATCCCGGCGTGTCCAAACCCAAATTCTTCGTGTCCACCACAGTATAGTACCACAATCAATCCACAAAAATATTTGGACATATGTCCGACACATCTCCCTCGAACCTACAAAAACAACCAAAAAACTATACGAGAACCCTGTGTCCCCGGGTTCGACCCCGAGGACACATGTGTCACGACTCACACCCGAAAATTCGGGCACGAGTATGTGGTTACGCACAGCCTACGCCGCCGAATCGACGGTAGAACGTTTTCTGTGTCATTTCTAATTATCTAACATCTCAACAATATAATATGGTACCTGTCAATCATCTCAACTCCAAATGGAGGAGCAATATGGTATCTCATAAGTATAACTGTCACGCCCCAGTCCCAAAATACGTAGGACTAGGACACGTAAGCATGCCAGCCGCATGTATATGGCAACTCCAATAGATGGAAACCATAACACATGCGTAAGCTGTATCATGAACAATAATTCATAAGTGGTAGAAACTATCACAAGTCACAATGTATAATCTAATCTCATCCACAGAAATTAAATGAATAAATAACCAATATCTATGAACTAGATATCAATATAAGGTATCTAATGATGGTAGTCGGATGGAAACAAATCTACTACCGAACCAGAATATAAAATAAATAAGATAAATATAATATAAGAATATCAACTAACAATCACGGATCGAAGAGAAGACCTCCTCGAAGTATACGTAGCAAGTCCGGATCTGCGCTCCTGCGAATACTCATGAACATCTACACCTGGAAAGGGACCAGGTCCTCAGATGGACATAACAAGATACATAGAAGCATGCCATAAAGTAAATACTGTGAAAACTCAAGGGTGACCTAACCAGCTAAGTGAAATGCACTTTGAAGACAACCTTGGTATGTATGGGTAGGTGAAAGGTATAAAGCATAGCGTTGAGCCAGAGGCTAAGTACCTGGCATTAGCTGTAAACTGGATGCCAGGAGTATATGCTGACTACATCATCGATCATGATAGCGCGCAGCTAGTAACATCTGTCGGATGTATCGACAAGCATATACGCCCATAACCGGGTAATACTGTCCTATAATCGGGTATTACTGACCCATAAGCGGGTAACACTGGCCCATAACCGGGTAACACTGAGGCTCATGGCCCCGCAATTTACTCTGAAACTATGGCAACCAAATGTCTGTCCCATACGCGTACTAATTGTCTTCCCCGCCAAATGATCTTTGTATGTTGTATCCACAACACGCAGTAGCTACTACACCGAGATGGAGTACAAGTATCGGTGTCGTAACTCTGGCTCATAGTCTATCGTTAGAACGATAGTCCAACCTCACAACCAAACAAGGACAAGGATTGGACCTTCGAACTATAATAGTCTATGCTCCGACTACTAATAACTGCTAAGTCTCTAACATGTATCACTATTAGCAGTTATACCCTATCCGTCGTACGACCTATGCGTACAGGTGGCCAACCACATACGCAAGTCCGTGCCCTACATGAGACTCACAATACGTGTAAGAAATGTGTCAAGGCCTGGGGAATCATATCGATAGCTCCACAACTTTAGGTGGGTCTACTAGACACTAGGTCAGACACAAGTCCAAACGTCAACGCCTTCGTTGGCTGCACCCGAGTCTCTCTCGGACGCGCACAGTTATATAATAAACATGCAACTAATAATACAGAATTTAAACAGTATAACAAGGCAAGATATACTTGCCTAGCGAGAAACCTATGTAGTCCCAATAACCTGCTCCGAAAGTCGCACAGAACAATCCAATAGATCTTCGGGGTCAGCGTGCACATGCACGAGAATTGGGGTGACTGCTGCGGGTTGTCTGGCAAGGGTGACGGGTCCATGATGACGACGATAACGAGGGTAATGATGATGAGATGATTAGGTTATGGTTAAGGTGATGATGATTACAATTGTGATACTGATAGAATGATGATGGAAATTATGATAATGGTGGTGACGTAGATGATGACTAGGACGATGGTGATGACGTAGATGATAATAGTGAAGGGGGTGATGATGTGGATGATGAGGTGGATAATGGTGATGACGAGGATGACGATGTGGATGATGGTGATAATGAGGATGACGATGTGGACGATGGTGATGACGAGGATGATGATGTGGACGATGGTGATGACGAGGACAATAATGTGGACACTGGTGACGACGAGGATAATGATGTAGATAATGGTGATGACTAGGACGATAATATGGATAATAGTGATGACTAGGATGAGATGATGATGATGGGGTATTGGCTGCTGACCGAAGTCCGGCCAGGGAAGGGAAGGTCCGGCCAATGGGGGAGGAGGAGGACAGGAAGGGGGTCAATGACAGGGAGGAGCTGGGTCGAGGTCAGGGATGAGGGGAGGTGGTGGTGTTGCTCAGGGAGGAGGGAGGAGAAAGGAGGACGGGGAGGCCCGGCAAGGTGAAGGGGCTGCGGTGCTCGTCGAGGAAGGAAGAAGGTGGTCGGCTGTTCAGTCAACGGAGGGGGGTGGTGGCTGTCGAGGGCTCGTGGTGGAGTCGGGATATGGGGGAGATGGTGATGGTGTGTGTGCCTGTGGTTCAGGCGGCGGAGAAGGAAAACATGGAGGGGATGGTGAGCAGTCGACGGAGGAGGCCGAGGGGGAGGTCATCGTGTTCGTGGAGACGGCAGAGAGGGACTTGTGGTCAGCGGGGTTCGGTTGCAGATGAAGGAGGAGAACGTTGGGTCAGGGTGGCTGTTGCTCGGTTTCGGCGGTGTCGAGTCGAGCAGGGAGGAGAACGGCGGAGGTGAGGTGCTGAAGGTGGAGGGTGGTGGTGGTGAGCAGCGAGAAAGGGGAGGAAGAAGAAGGGGTGAGGTGGACCACTCCGGCGGGGCTGGCGGTTCTGGCGAGGCCGTCAAGGAAGAAGGGGGAAAGGGTCGGCTGAATGTATGGTTTAGGTTTGGTTTTGATGTAAAATAGAAAAAGAAAAGGAAAAAGGAATCATGTTGTATATTTATACATGTGAGCTAGGGTTTTGTTGACCTCAGAGTGGGCTTGGTCAACACCTCCTTAGAGTTGGGCCTTGGGCTCACATGAGAATGTTTGGAGGGCCACAATTGCATTATTTAAATGCAAGGATTGGTTTAAAATAAAGGGGGCGATATTGCGCGTTGCACATCCCAAAATTATAAAAAAATTCCTATGAAGGGGAAAGTTGGATTTCTTCATGTATTGTCCAATGGTGTGGACACCTCAACGCACTTTTGCATAAAAGTGCCCAAAAGTTGGAAAATTGCACGAAAATGGAAATTGGATTTTAAATTAATTAAAATATGTGCGCACAATGTTCTTGAATTAATTGGAAGTACATGGGGATAAAATTTGGTAGGACACAAGAGTCATGGACATAGAGAATTCATAGTAGAATTTTATCATAAATTAGGTTGCACAAAACGGGTCAAGATTGTGTCTCCAATTTCGATTGGGACGCACAAGGGTTCAAAATTGAATTTATTTAGAATTAAATAATAATGTTTGCGACGAATATTGTGCGACTAAAATATAGCACAAGAAAGCATAATTATAAGTTACACCAAGGTCAGAATGGTAGGCGGGTACGTCTAGGGCAAGGTTATAAAGTTTGTAGGAAGGCAATGGCTAGTGAGGTGCTCCCATTATCGAAGCAACGGTAAGGCGAGCTAAGTGATATAAATATTGCATAATTAAATAAAATGTCGTGTCCTAATTCTAATTGGGTTCAAACTAGCCCTAGTTTTACTATCTAAGCCAAGTAGGCCTAATTTCGGGTGTGGGGGTTTACAATCTACCCAACTTAAAATAATTTTGTCCTCGAAATTAAAATAGGGTAGGGTCTCTCTATCTAATCTTACTTGATCCCTATCTAAAAGAATTCTCCTCAAGTTTTAACAAATGCGGTTTCTACCCAACTTAGAATTTACCCATCTATCATCTAAGGCTATACATCTAAGAAAGCTATTCCTCAAATTATTTAATCATGTTAGTTATTCCTCAAAGTTTTAACACCAAACATATCATCTATGATATATCCTTAATCAATTATAAAAGGGAGTCACCAAGTCATATGATTAGCCTATGGGGTATATCTAGTACTATCTGTATATCAAGCTTATACTAAGCACGAGGTTTCGTCTTTCCAAAATAAGAGAAGACGAAAAACAATAATAAAGAGTTCAAGAGGGAGGTAATAGAATAGAAGTATGGGGATCAAGGCATTTAAATAATTCAAATGGGAATTATCAAGGCAGTTGTGGATTAAAATCCTATTTTTATTCGCATACTCGTATTAGTACAGTTATGTAACTGATATGATATGCTCAGACATATCTAGAGGGAAAGTACGATCGTCTACTAGTCACTATATATCTCAATCCACGTAATGTAGTTATGCGAAGGGCGAACCAAATGCACTAAGGTTAGCTAGACCTTAATATACTGAATCTGAAATATATTAGTGTGTCGACCCAATAATACATATATCAAGATCAAGCTCGATAGAAGAGTAAGCTTGCAAAACTAGGCTATATTAGCAGCATAAGTCACGATAATTTGGAAAATATAAATACGCTGGATTATGATAAAAAGAGGTATAAAATAATTCAAGTTCACACACAACAAAAAAAGATAAGACTTTACAATCTCTACAGTTGTCATACTAATTCCTTGTCTAAGTCGCTAGTCGACCAAATAGGGGTATAGCCTCTAAGTTTTTCGGTCTGGATAAACACTATCATCTTATGCTAGTATAAAGTTAATGTCATTCAGCTATACTTCATTAATAGACCCCGAGGACCATGTGATATTATATTGTGAGGCATACTAGCCAACTTAAAAGAATAAACTAATACGGTAATGCCTTAAGGATAATATAGAAACTCCTATTAAGGTCTACGAGAAAGGGTCTTGGTACTTATTAGAGTCTCCTGTTATATAGGTCATGGTCATCTTAAGTCTTAATCATAGTGCTCATAGAACAGAAGGGTTAACATTAAGAATGGAAGCGTTAGGTGGCACGACAGAAGAACATAATTCGTCGTTGCACAAATAGCAAGCGCTAGATTTTTAGAGGAACAAGATATGAAGTTAGAAATAGAGGGACTCTAGATAATATCATGGTTTTCTAAGGGGAAGGTGATAGCTAATCTCTGTGATCGAGGTATAATCAAGAGAAATAATAGTTTATTCCTCTTGGCTTCCTAAGGTGTTGTTCGGCTACTATAAGACGAGAAGCTAAAATACTAGGGTCAAACAATATGGTCAAGTTTCAACTAATCTTATTAGCGTCTATACTACTCTCAAGTCACTCATAAACATATCAAGGGATAATGGTAAATCAACCTATAGGCAAGGGATGCTAGGGTTCATTTTGGTAGTAAGGAATGCTAGGGTTCATTAAGTATTCTAACTCAATGATGTGTCATTATCATAGTTGTACTCTTAATAGGAAGGTTACCCTACTTATTATCTAATAACAGGAACTTCTATATTCTAGGATAAGGCTATACTCAAGAAACTATTAGGAAAGCACATGAATCAAGCAGGATGCAGCTATTCAAATAGAACAGATTGGAAGGAAGGTGAATCATAGTCAATTATGGATGAGATCCTATACTCTAATCCTAGGTACAGGCTTGCTCGGTATAGTAACATAACCGAGATAATATGCTCTCGACCTGCATGGGCCACCACAAAAACATATTATGCCCCAGTCCCAAAATACGTAGGACTAGGACACGTAAGCATGCCAGCCGCATGTATATGGCAACACTAATATATGGGAACCATAACACATGCGTACGATGTATCATGAACAATAATTCATAAGTGGTAAAAACTATCACAAGTCACAATGTATAATCTAATCTCATCCACAGAAATTAAATGAATAAATAACCAATATCTATGAACTAGATCACAATATAAGGTATCTAATGATGGTAGTCGGATGGAAACAAATCTACTACCGAACCAGAATATAGAATAAACAAGATAAATACAATATAAGAATATCAACTAACAATCACGGCTCGAAGAGAAGACCTCCTCGAAGTATACGTAGCAAGTCCGGATCTGCACTCCTGCGAATACTCATGAACATCTACACCTGGAAAGGGACCAGGTCCTCAGATGGATATAACAAGATACATAGAAGCATGCCATAAAGTAAATACTATAAAAACTCAAGGGTGACCTAACCAGCTAAGTGAAATGTACTTTGAAAACCTTGGTACGTATGGGTAGGTGAAAGGTATAAAGCATTGCGTCGAGCCAGAGGCTAAGTACCTGGCATTAGCTGTAAACTGGATGCCAGGAGTATATGCTGACTACATCACCGATCATGATAGCGCGCAGCTAATAACCTCTGTCGGATATATCGACAAGCATATACGCCCATAATCGGATAACACTGTCCCATAACCAGGTATCACTGGCCCATAACCAGGTAACACTGGCCCATAACCGAGTAACACTGAGGCTTACGGCCCCGCAGTTTACTCTTAAACTACGGCAACCAAATGTCTGTCCCATACGCCTACTAATTGTCTTCCCCGCCCAATGATCTATGCATGTTATATCCACAACACACAGTAGCTACTACACCGAGACGGAGTGCAAGTATCAGTGTCGAAACTCTGGCTTATAGTCTATCGTTAGAACGATAGTCCAACCTCACAACCAAACAAGGATAATGATATGACCTTCGAACTACAATAGTATATGCTCCGACTACTAATAACTGCTAAGTCTCTAACATGCATCACTATTAGCAGTTATACCCTATCCGTCGTACGACCTACGCGTACAGGTGGCCAACCGCATACACAAGTCCGTGCCCTACATGAGACTCACAATACGTGTAAGAAATGTGTCAAGGCCTGGGGAGTCATACTGATAACTTCACAACTTTAGGTGGGTCTACTAGACACTAGGTCAGACACAAGTCCTAACGTCAATGCCTTCGTTGACTGCACTCGAGTCTCTCTCGGACGTGCACAGTTATATAATAAACATGCAGCTAATAATATAGAATTTAAACAGTACAACAAGGCATGGTGTACTTGCCCGGCGAGAAAGCTATGTAGTCCCAACAATCTGCTCTAGAAGTCGTGCAGAACAATCCAATAGATCTTCGGGGTCAGCGTGCACATGCACGAAATCAGGGTGGCTGCTGCAGGTTATTTGGCGAGGGTGACGGGTCCACAATAACGACCATAACGAGGGTAATGACGATGAGATGATTAGGTTATGGTTAAGGTGATGATGATTACAATGGTGATGATGATAGAATAATAATAAAAATTATGATAATGGTGGTGACGTGGATGATGACTGGGACGATGGTGATGACGTGGATGATAATAGTGAAGGGGGTGATGATGTGGACGATAAGGTGGATGATGGTGATGATGTGGATGATGGTGATGATGAGGATGACAATATGGACGATAGTGATGACGAGGATGACGATATGGACGATAGTGATGACGAGGACGATGATGTAGACACTGGTGATGACAAGGATGATGATGTGGACAATGGTGATGACTAGGACGATAATGTGGATAATGGTGATGACTAGGACGATGATGTGGACAATGGTGATGACTAGAATAAGATGATGATATGGGGGTATTGGCTGCTGATCGGAGTCCGGCCAGGGGAGGGAAGGTCCAGCCAGTGGGGGAGGAGAAGGACAGGAAGGGGGTCGATGACAGGGAGAAGCTGGGTCAAGATCAGGGATGAGGGAAGGAGTGGTGTTACTCAGGAAGGAGGGAGAAGAAAGGAGGACGGGGAGGCCCAACAAGGTGAAGGGGCTGCGGTGCTCGTCGAGGAAGGAAGAAGGTGGTCGACTGTTCAGTTGACGGAGGGGGGTGGTGGCTGTCGAGGGCTCGTGGTGGAGTCAGGATATGAGGGAGATGGTGATGGTGTGTGTGGCCATGGTTCAAGCGACGAAGAAGAAAAACATGGAGGGGATGGTGAGCAGTCGACGGAGGAGGCCGGGGGGAGGTCGTCGTGTTCGTGGAGACGGCGGAGAGGGAGTCGTGGTCGGCGAGGTTCGGTTGCAGACGAAGGAGGAGGAGAACGTCGGGTCGGGGTGGCTGTTGCTCGGTTCCGGCGGTGCCGAGTCGAGCAGGGAGGAGAACGGCGGAGGTAAGGTGCTGAAGGTGGAGGGGGGTGGTGGTGAGTAGCGGGAAAGGGGAGGAAGAAGGGGTGAGGTCGACCACTCTGGCGGGGCTGGCAGTTCCGGCGAGGCCGTCAGGGAAGAAGGGGGAAAGGGTCGACTGAATGTATGGTTTAGGTTTGGTTTTGATGTAAAATAGAAAAAGAAAAGGAAAAAGGAATAATGTTGTATATTTATACATATGAGCTAGGGTTTTGTTGACCTCGGAGTGGGCTTGGTCAATACCTCCTTGGAGTTGGGCCTTGGGCTCACATGAGGATGTTTGGAGGGCCATAATTGCATTGTTTAAATGCAAGGATTGGCTTAAAATAAAGGGGGCGATGTTGCGCGTTGCATATCCCAAAAATTATATAAAAATTCCTATGAAGGAGAAAGTTGGATTTCTTCATGTATTGTCCAATGGTGTGGACACCTCAATGCACTTTTGCATAAAAGTGCCCAAAAGTTAGAAAATTTCACGAAGATGGAAATTGGATTTTTAATTAATTAAAATAAGTGCGCACGATATTCTTGAATTAATTGGAAGTACATGAGAATAAAATTTGGTGGGACACAAGAGTCATGGACATAGAGGATTCATAGTAGAATTTTATCATAAATTAGGTTGCACAAAACGGGTCAAGATTGTGTCTCCAATTTCGATTGGAACGCACAAGGGTACAAAATTAAATTTATTTAGAATTAAATAATAACGTTTGCGATGAATGTTGTGCGACTAAAATGTAGCACAAGAAAGCATAATTATAAGTTACACCAAGGTCAGAATAGTAGGCGGGTACGTCTAGGACAAGGTTGTAAAGTTTGTAGGAAGGCAACGGCTAGTGAGGTGCTCCCATTATCGAAGCAACGGTAAGGCGCGCTAAGTGATATAAATATTGCATAACTAAATAAAATGCCGTGTCCTAATTCTAATTGGGTTCAAACTAGCCCTAGTTTTACTATCTAAGCCAAGTAGGCCTAATTTCGGGTGTGGGGGTTTATAATAACTAATCTCAATCACAAAACAAACTAAGGAAAAATAATGCATGAATGTAATAGCGAAGGAAAGAAATAAAGGTACAATCCATAATCGAAAATAATATTCAAGATGTGAATACACCAAAAGAATAGTCTAATACAATCCAATACAAATAACTAGACCTCCTCGGGCTCTACAACTAAGTCCTCCTAGTCAATAGGAGTATCCTCTAAAGGTATGCCGTCCTGCGGCCTGTAGAATGTGGGACACTGCTCTAAAATTAAGTCATCTGGAAAAATATATCCAGTTAGGATTGGAGTGAAGTACATACCTCTGAAAGCAGTTTCAATAGCATAATCGAGCATATAAATAGATATAAAAATAAAATACAAGATCACTAAATATATGAATGATGAACAATAGATATACAGATAATGTACAAGAATATAGATCAACAATATGGATATCAAAATATGATAAAATAACTGCAATCTAAACTAACTAATGTGCCTCAGAATACAAGTTCATTATGTGATCGGGTTGGGTGAACATGATCAGGTAAGACGGATTACAAGTGAGGTATGCAACCAGAATGTACACGATGTAACAATGGCTTTGATCACATAATCAACTCCTACTCTCCCACCACAACTAATACCGATGGATCCAATCACGACACGCTACGAACAAAAAATATAACCACTGAACATGAGAAGTGGGTGTACACGAATATCATAACCACCGAACACGAGCGGTGGGTGTACATGGATAAGTACACTGAATACGAGCAGTGTGTGAACACAAAATATAATCAATACCCAATATACATGATGAGATATAATGTACATGAGTACCCGCTGAACACGTTAGGGGATAACATCTCCTGACTGGATCCATATAGTACCAGTCCGTAAAATTATTGTGTCAGAATCAATGTATATAATTCTAGAACATGCATATATACAATATTATGAATCGAAAATAATCAGAGAAATGTACCCGCCTGACGTCCTGAGTAAGGTGTGTCTCTTGATATCAAACAACCTATATATGGTATGTTGCATCAATACAAGGTTCAAGAATAAAATAAGTGAAGTTGATGCAATTCTAGGTTGATACGCCATTTCTAAGTCAAGCCAATAAAATCTAGGTTGCAAGAATCTAATGCTAAGTCACTAAGTTGATACACTATAAATTATGCTATACTAGCTAAGCTAAGAAACAACAAGGCACTCAAAGAGCCGTATCCCAAGATACGCAAGTTTGAATATGAAAATAAGGATTTATATATATATTCATGTCAAACAAGTAAACATTGGATTTCCTTGCATTTTGATACCTTAGCTACTATTTTTTGCGGGTGGTCTTCCTTCCGGAATATTATAATACAACAAATCAATTGAAATAGGACACCTTGGCCTTGCACCAATGCGTATCACCTATCTCGATACCCAAACTCAATACCTTGGGTATCGACCCAATACCCTGGTGATACCTTGGTATCCCAAGGTAACCCAAAAACTAACATAACTAATACATATATAACCAAGCTAATACTAGCTATGCAACTACACTATACTATATCTAACTACTATAGGGTAACAATTAATACAATTGTGTATATAATATTTATGTAGCTAACTAGCTGTTAGCTAACTTAATGAATCACTAACAATTAAACTGACTATATTAACTATTAACCAACTCTTACCAATTAGCTACCAACTAACTGATAAATAACTAATAGATTAACTAACTACCTAAACCAATATCCAATATACCTTGACACCCAAAACCCCAACTAATACCTTAACTCACTGACACAGTAAACTGAAACTTGAAACGATACTGTGCATATCTGCACAGTGGCTGCTCCCTATGTGCACTGATGCACTCTATGCTGTGGCTCCTTGTTCGACTAATACTCCCTGCTGAATTGTTGTTACCCCGAGCCCTCTTGCTACTGATGCAGCTCTCTACTGATACGTGTAGTAGACTACACATGGACTGATACCTGCTGAATCAGTGAACTGCTGTTGGTGTCAAGCACTGGTTGCTGATGCACCTCTTCCTTGGCTGTACTTCTTTAGTCACCTTGCTGTGCTCACCGTACAGTGAGCTGCTGCCTCGACTGCACAAGGCAATATCTAATGTTGCTGACCAACTGCACACCAAGCTGTGTGCAGACTGCTCAGTGGTGCTCGAGCTTTGGAGCTGCTCCTGCTATCCCTTCTTTATACGAGCTCCCTGCTGAAGTGTTGCTGTGGTATCTGCTCGATACTGGGCCTCTCTTGCTACTTCTCGGGTTGCTGCTACTGCTGAACATCATTGACACCGAGCTGCTGTGCATTGATACCCGAATGCCCGATCCCGCTGCACAGTCTCCCCATTTTCTGTGCATTTTTACACAAGTACAGCTGCACTCTCCCCCCTTGTGCAGTTTGCTGCACCTCGATGGCTGCCACTGCCCTCTCACTCACTCAAACACACACAGACACACATACACAAATACACTTAAACATATATATATATATATATATATATATATATATATATATATATATATATATATATATATATACTTCTCCATATACATAAACATATAGACCTTTACATATATAAGCACATATATATACATACATAAAGATCTATACATAACTATAAACACTAATATATGCACACACATATATCCAAACATGAAATACACTATTATATACACTATATAATACATAGATAGCTTATATATATAAATACACATGCACGTATATGAAAAATGGTAAAACAATAAACACATGGAGTGCACCGCATCCGTATCACACTTTCTCTATGATACACTTGCGATACGGCTCCAACACACAAAAAAAGCATCCCGAAGGACACGAACAAGTCTAAAATATTAATTATAAATAATACGTATAGTAATTAGAGTATCTATGTATCCGTGCCATAATGTGATATGCACAAGACCCCGTGTCGGAGAAAACCCCCCAAAATTAATCCGTTTCGTCAAATTGACGAGATACAACCTACACGTATCTAATTATGGACATGACACTAGTTACAAACAAACAATCAAATGTAAATTAGATCTATTAGACCCAATGACAAGCACTACATGTGCCAATCTTGGAATTCTCCCAAAATTGGCACCAAAATGGACATAACTTCTACCGTAGGTCTCCGATGAACCTAAAACTAATTTTTATGGGTAGCCTATGCATGTGGGTTAGTTTCTCATGGTTAAATCTCAAATCTAGAGTCTAATAGAAAGAAGAAAACTAAAATGTACCTATTGAGAGATGGATTCCCAATGAAAAGTTTCCAAGTGCCAAGTAGCTCCTCTCATTGTAGATCTCGGCCTCCTCCTCCTTGCTCCTTGCTTCCTTCTTGTAGATCCTTGGTGTAGAAATCTCAATAATGAATTTAGAAAGAGATTGGTGAAGAATTGGTGGAAAATTGATGAGGGAATTAAGGAAATTGGAAGAGAGAAAATATAGATCTATAATTTGGGGAATAAAATAAAATGAGAGCACTCTCTCTCTCCTTGCTAAGGCCGGCCATATAACCCCCTCCCCAAGCAATGTACAATGTCACAAATACCCTTGGGGCCTCTCATGAAGAATTTAATTAGGGAGAGAAGGTTCTAGTCTAATGGTTTCTCTAATTAATCAAACCTCATAATCCATGGGCCTAATTCATGGGCTCAAACTAAACTAGTCTAAATATTTGGTTCATGCATTCTAATAAATGGGTTAGGTCTACTACAAAAGTCTAAAATAAATCTATAACTAGCAAATAATAATTAATACAATAATTAAATAATCTTGCATGCATAAATATTAAATACAAAAATCCTAAAATTAAAATTACCCTTGTCAATTATCAAACTACCCTTGAGTGAAAATGTGAGGGTGACAATCCTACCCATCTTAGAAAAATTTTGTCCTCAAAATTAAGGAAGAAACTAACTATCAAGCAAACAATACAATGCAAGAAAGAATAACATCTCACGGCTCGAATAGATATGGATATCGCTCGCGCATCTCGGTCTCTCGCTCCCAAGTACTCTCTCCTAGGGAGTGATGCCTCCATGCGACGCGCACCAAAGGAATCATCTGGTTCCTCAGCACCTTCTCTCTCTGATCTAGAATTGTAATCTTTGTATCCTGAAATTCTAGCTTAAATGTTATTTTTAGGATAATTTGGGGCTAGTGGGATTTTTCTATAATTTTTGGTTAATTAAAAAACTAGTAACACTAATTTTCTAGGAATTTCATGAATTAATTTTAGGGTCAAACATAATTAAAATACTCCAAACTTTTATTTTAGGTTAAATAATAAAATATATTTTTTAAATTTTTTTGGAAATTTTCTGATTATTTTTAGCATTTATTTTGAGTAATTAGGAAATACTGAATTAAAAACTAATTTCCAGAAAAAGAAAATCCTAATTTAACCCAACCCTCCCAGTCAGCAGCCAGCCTGGCCCGCGTCTCAGCCAGCATGGCCAGTTAGCAGGGCCCAGCTATCAGCGAGAGAGGGCGAGGGTGGGCGCGGGAGAAGTCGGTCCTAGCCGAGCCGAGCCGAGCCGCGTCCTAGTCCGACTCGGACTCAGCAGAGCCAAGCCGGCTGGAACGCGGGCCGTCCGATCCGAGCGAGCAGCAGAGGATAGACACCACATGGAACATCCTTAGTTGCGGCTGCTCTCTCTCTCTCCTATATATATATATATAGTGTTTAGTTTATAATTTCTAGGGTTTTCTTTTAGCCTATTTTGGAGAATTGTCATCTAGGGTTTCCTTCATCTTCCAGAAGCCATTACTCATAGCTCCGGACTCCAAACGTGGTCCAGTTTCTTGCATTAGAACCGTATTGAGGTTAGTTTTCTGAATATAAATTATTACAAAATTATGAATATTAAATTCTAGAAAATTCGTAGAGCATAGTATGTCCGAAAATAGATGCGTCTCAGAATTTTTTGAATACGTAAATTGTTTCACGAACGGTTTGAAGTTTCGGAAAGCTAATGACGAGATCATTGATATATATTTTTCTCAGAATTTA
This sequence comes from Iris macrosiphon, assembly GCA_036927795.1. Lineage (NCBI taxonomy): Eukaryota > Viridiplantae > Streptophyta > Magnoliopsida > Asparagales > Iridaceae > Iris > Iris macrosiphon. The sequence goes on from JAYESA010000246.1 coordinate 46,971, forward strand.
ATTCAAAATATTTCATTGCTGTTAATTCTGTAGAACTTTTAGATTAACAATCAACCACCGTTGCACAACACGATTTTGGTATATGCAATAATTCCTAAACGAGTTGGAATTCGGATGAGCCGTAAATTTCAACATATTTTTGACACTGAAATCTACAAGAAATCATGCATAAAAGTCGAGTTTGTGTCAGTTGACTTTTCGGTCAACAGATCGCCTCGATTTGCGTGCCAAGAGTCTCGAGTTAATAAAATTTAGTTTCTTTGAACAAAATTTAGGAATTGACCTAAAAATTAGAATAATAAGATTAAAATAGGATTTTAGAGTAATTGTTCCAGAATTAAAGAAATTAAAAGAAATTATCTTTTGATATGGTAAATTTGTAATACATAGGCTATTTGGACTGTGGCTTGGGTTCTGATTCATACCAGCTAAGGACCACAGGCGAGTACATTTTCATGATTACTTTCAATACTTGATAGTCTCTATAATACATGCTTAGTATTGATTATTTGATTCTTGACACTTGTTACACGGATTAGTATGATGGATTCTTATTATGAGATACGTGACTGTTCTGGATTATTGTTATTTCTTCGTGACTGGTTTGGAATCCATGTGTACTTGTGGGGAGGAAAAATACTTAGTGGACGTGTGAACTACCCTTTCTATCCCATGGTCTTTCTAGAATAATAGCAGCCATGCACGACACATATGGTTTGCCAGATATTACCCTTTAGCCGTTCACATGTCAACAAGGTATTTCAAATCACATAGAGTAGTTGTTCCCAAATGTTCTTCCATACTTTGCAGTTATTTATTTTGTTGCTTAGAGATATTATACTATATGTGTGCCATGACATGACTTCAGCATTGGTTGTTCTAGTTGCTTTATTGTGAGTTTTGTTTATTGCTATCATATATTCCTTACTATTTACTGTCTTATAGCTTCTACCATGTATTAGAACTGTTTTTACTGTGATGTACTCGTTCCTTTTCTGACTGGATAAATATTTTAGGTGACTACAATGAGGATACAATCCCTACACATTATGGACCATATGCTAGCGACATAATAGAGCTTGATCTTGCCCTTCCGGAGGATCAGGGAGAGTTAGCAGCTCATATACCGTATGCAATGGCGTAGTTTAGTAGTAGTTGATTTTATTAGTTATTTTGGACCAGATTGTTCTCTGACAGTTTTTTTAAAGCATTTTGAATATTATAATTTGGATATTTAGTTTTAGAGATATATTGAACTCGCATCAAGACTATTATTTCATTGTTTTCTTAGTGTATTCATTTAAACTAGTGCCTGTGATTGAGTTATGAGTTGTAGATTACTTGTGGCTTTTTGTACAGCGTTCTACCGTCGGTACTGCGGCGTAGGCTGGGCGTACTCATGACTCATGCCCAAATCCAGGGTGCGGGTCATGACACATTTTTAGTGGTGGCCCATGCAGGTCAGGTTTCGTACAAGGTTGCGAACTCGTAGTGGTAATTAAGTTAGTTGAACGACTGCGGGCCTGCTATAGGATATACATACTAGGAATAGGAAGATGCTCAATCACAACTAGGATCCCATATACTCAACTCGCAAACCCTTATAAATTCCTTTCTAGCAATCAGATCTCTTTTATAGTTGACTGTCCTTCTTGATTACTTTCTTATCTTGTGTCATATCAACTTTATTCTTGTTGTTTATAACCTTTCGGAATGCCACCCAAGACCAGAGTGCACGATTTCAGAGCAAATGGTGCTTTCTCCACACCATCTGTATCGCAGGAGACCTCATCAGCTGGATCAGAGAGTCTTCATCCTCCTCCTCAGCTATTAACTGAGCTCTTCCGAAGCATGATGGAGGCTCAAAAGGCTTAGGCAGAGGCTCAGAGGCAACAGACAGAAATGCTGAGGGCAGGAATAGAAAATGACCAACAGGTTGCCCTAGCAACCATGGAGAGGGTTGCCCAATAACCACAACAGCAGGCCGCTCAACCAAAGGTGGGTAACATCCAGGACTTTAAGAATATGGAGCCTCAGACGTTCAAAGGGACAGAGGGAATCCTCTACACTGATAAGTGGCTCGAGGATATCGAGCGGATCATAAGAGTTTCCCGGCTTTTCGAGGACCTGAAGATTGAGGCCGTTGGCTTTCAGCTTCACGATATTGCTCGTACTTGGTTCAGAAATGAGCCTAGGATTGCAGATCCAAGCCTGACTTGGGAGCAGTTTAAGGATCTCTTTAAGAAAAAATTCTTTCCTACAGTAGCCAAAGGAGTTCGGGAGAAGCAATTCCAAAACTTGGAGCAGAACGGGATGACCGTGGATGAGTATGCTGCAGAATTCGGCAGGCTGAGCCGATTTGCAGAGTATATGGTGAGGGACCCGGAGGATAGATCTAGATGATTCAGAGAGGGCTTGAACCAAGAGGTCAAAGTCCACATTTCTTTTGCCCACACGACTTTTGTTGACATATTAGCAGAGGCTCAAAGGGTCAAAGTGGATATGTGTCTTCGAAATAAGAGAAACAGGGATGCTATCCACAGTGGTAGTAGTCAGGGGCAGGTGAAGCATCCACAGTTTCAGCCTAGGACCTTTCAGCAATAACAACAGTACCGTGCCCTAGTTAGAGCCCCAGCTCAGCAAGTGCAGCAGCAGCCATAGAGACAAGTACAACAAGCTCCCCCATGCAACTATTACAAGAATCTAGGGCATTCATGGAAGATCTGCCAAATGAGATTAGGTGTGTGCTTATTTTGTGGATCACCTATACATCAGATGAGGGAGTGTCCTACCACATCCCCTATAGGCGATCCTCGGCCCAGAGAGGACCAGATGGACCACCAGTAGCCCAACAGCCAAGAGGACCCCCACTTCCTACGCAACAACAACAGTTTGCTCAGCACCAGCAAATAGGAGTACCTCCACAGGGCAGAGCTTTTGCCATGACAGTAGAGGAGGCTGAGCCAACTGGTGATGTGATAGCAGGTTCTATTATTCTATTCCCGTTATTGCCTTATTTGATTCTGGTGCATCATATAGCTTCATATCTGTATCCTTTATGCTTAAGCATAATTTAGTATCGGAACCCTTGAGTAGGAGTTGCAAGATCACGACTGGTGGAGGCACTATCCTAGTCAGTGATACATGCAAGGGGCGTCGTGTTACCTTGGGAGGCAATAATTTGGATGCTAGTTTACTCGTAATGCCACTTCTGAGTTTTGACATTGTCCTTAGAATGGATTGGTTGAGTATGCACCATGCTAGCATAGACTGTCGTGGAGGACGTGTACTATTCTGCCCTCCAAGAAGGCCAAAATTTAAGTTTGTTAGGGGAAGAGTTGAGCAGAGTGGTGGAATTATTTGTGGATCCATGGTAGTAGAGAAGGACTTGCCACACCCTATTATTGCAGAATTTTTAGACGTATTCCCTGAGGAGCTACCAGGATTGCCACCAGACAGAGATCTTGAATTTTCTATAGACTTAGTGCCTGGGGCAGAACCGGTATCGCAACAAGTCTACAGGATCAACAACAGCGAGCCGACAGAACTGAAAAAGTAGGTGGATGATTTACTAGACAAGGATTTTATTAGATCGAGTTCCTCGCCTTGGGGAGCCCCGGTCTTATTTGTACCAAAGAAGGATGGGTCAGTGCGAATGTGCATTGATTACAGGGCTTTGAACAACCTCACCATAAAAAACAAATATCCGCTACCAAGGATAAACGATCTTTTCGATTAGTTGAGTGGAGCGAGGGTATTTTCGAAGATTGATTTGAGGTATGGCTATCATCAGTTAAAGGTGAAGAAGGAAGATATTCCGAAAACTGCATTTTGGACAAGATATAGCCAATATGAGTTTATGGTGATGCCATTTGGGTTGACCAATGCCCCGACACTCTTCATGAACTTGATGAACAAGGTGTTCCACCAGTACCTTGACAAGTTTATAGTAGTATTCATAGATGACATTCTTATCTATTCGAAGACACCGGAAGAGCATGAGAAGCATTTAAGGATTGTGCTAGAGACCCTTCGGAAGGAGAATCTCTACGGGAAACTCTCAAAATGTGAGTTCTTCCTAGATAACGTAGAGTTCTTGGGCATGTGGTGACTGGAGACGGAATATCAGTGGATCCAAAGAAGATTGCTGCTGTAGAGTCTTGGACCACTCCGAGTTCTATTACAGAGATTAGAAGCTTCTTAGGATTGACCGGGTATTACAGGAAATTTGTAAAGGATTTTTTTCGGATCGCAGAACCATTGACTAGACTCACTCAGAAGGATGTGCAGTTCGTATGGACCGAGGAATGTCAGGCTATATTTAATGAGCTAAAGAAGAGATTGACCACAACGCCTGTTTTGATGGTGCCATCGGGGACATGAGGATTTATCATTTATAGCGATGCTTCAGAGAAGGGCTTAGGATGTGTTCTAGAGCAGAACAAGAAGGTGGTGGCATATGCTTCTAGACAGTTGCGGCCACATGAGAGAAACTATCCCACTCACGACTTGGAGTTAGCAGCGGTGATCTTTGCTCTAAAGCTGTGGAGACATTATCTGTACGGAGAGCGTATGGAAATATACACTGACCACAAAAGCTTAAAGTATGTCTTTACACAGAAAAGCTGAATATGAGACAGCACAGATGGTTTGAACTGATAAAGGATTTTAATATTTTACTGCAGTATCATCCAGGTAAGGCTAACGTAGTTGCCGATGCCTTGAGAAGATATCCAGTAGTGATGTAATTGACAATGGATCGTCACTTACTAGGAGAATTGGATAGCCTGGGCATCGAGGTTATTTTTCCAGGAGTGGAGACACAGTGATGGGCATGTAGATTCAGTCATGATTGATAGAGAAGATCCGAGAGACGCAGTACCAGGATGAGGGTCTACAAAACCTCATAGCTCAAGTACATGAAGGATTGATGGGTGACTTCTCTATTGCTGAGGATGGTTCTTTAAGGCACGGGACTAGGTTATGTATGCCTAGTGGGGATCTGCGGGAAGAGATCATGCAGGAGGCTCATCGTTCTCAGTATTCTATACATCCGGGAGCTAACAAGATGTATAAGGACCTGAGGGAATATGTGTAGTGGTATGGAATGAAGTGAGAGGTAGCATGTTTTGTCTTCAGATATTTAGTATGCCAGCAGGTCAAAGCCGAGAGGCAGAGACCAGGAGAATTGCTACAGCCACTCCCAATTCCTGAGTGGAAATGGGAGCATATCACGATGTATTTTGTTTTCGGACTTCCATGCACTCCAGGAGGGAAGGACGCGATTTGGGTCATTATTGACAGGCTAACCAAATTAGCCAACTTTTTGCCTTTCAAAGTAGGATTGCCCACGGAGAAGCTCGCTAATTTATATATGAGACAGATAGTCAGGCTGCATGAAGTTCCAGTAAGCATCGTGTTCGATAGGGATAGTAGATTTACGTCCCACTTTTGGAGGAGTTTGCAGGCTAGCTAGGGTACCCAACTCAAATTTAGCACTACTTACCACCCTCAGATGGATGGACAGTCAGAGAGGACTATTCAGACGCTCGAGGATATGCTTCAGACATGTGTACTAGATTTTGGTGGCTCGTGGGAGGATTATCTTCACCTAGTAGAATTTGCATACAACAATAGCTATCAGGCTAGTATCGAGATATCTCCCTTCGAGGCTCTCTACGGTAGGAGGTGCTGAACTCCATTATCTTGGGACGACATAGGAAAGAGAGTACTTTTGGGACCAAAGGTGGTAGTTGATGCTGTTGAGAAGGTGAAGCATATTAGAGAGACTTCGAGTGGCCCATGACAGACAGAAGCAGTGGGCCGACAACTACATGAGACCGCTAGAGTTTGAGGTATCGATTCATTTATTTAAATATCTATTACGTTCTTAGATCATGTGTTAAGTTCCTATTTTGGTATAGGTTGGCGACTTAGTATTCTTGAGGATCTCTTCGACACGTGGAATGATTCATTTCGGTGGAGGTGGAAAGCTTAGTCCAAGATTCATCGGACCTTTCAACGTTCTGGAGAAGGTCGGAGTAGTAGCTTATCGACTAGCCTTACAGCCTATATTAGAAGGAGTACACAACGTGTTCCATGTGTCCCAGCTGAGACGATACGTGGTGGATCCTAGCCATGTATTAGATCATTCGGAGCTTGAGGTTGGACCAAGCCTTCGTTATCTGGAGCAGCCAGTGGAGATCCTAGACCGCAGAGATAAGGTGCTTTGTAACCAAGTAATTCCTTTGGTTCGCGTCGCTTTGAGGCATTATTCTCCCAGTGAATCCACTTGGGAGCGGGAAGAGGAGATGTGAGAGCGTTACCCCTATCTTCTTGCACCATGAGGTAATTTTCTTCTTGTATTTGTTCTGTCCTAAATTTTGAGGACGAATTTTTTTTAGGAGGGTAGACTTGTAACCTCCGTATCCTGAAATTCTAGCTTAAATATTATTTTTAGGATAATTTGGGGCTAGTGGGATTTTTCCATAATTTTTGGTTAATTAAAAAACTAGTAACACTAATTTCCTAGGACTTTTAAGAATTTATTTTAGGGTCAAACATAATTAAAAATACCCCAAACTTTTATTTTAGGTTCTAAATAATCAAATATATTTTCTAGAATTTTATGAAAATTTTCTGATTAATTTTAGCATTTATTTTTAGTAATTAGGAAATACTGAATTAAAAACTAATTTCCAAAAAAGAAAATCCTAATTTAACCCAACCCTCCCAGTCAGCAGCCAGCCTGGCCCGCGTGTCAGCCAGTGCGGCCAGTCAGCGGGGCCCAGCTGTCAGCGAGAGGGGGCGAGGGTGGGCGCGGGAGAAGTCGGTCCTAGCCGAGCCGAGCCGCGTCCTAGTCTGACTCGGACTCAGCCGAGCCAAGCCGGCTGGAACGCGGGCCGTCCGATCCGAGCGGGCAACAGCGGATGATGCCAAATGGCACATCCTTAGCCGCGGCTGCTCTCTCTCTCTGTAAAACCACTAATTCTGAAAACCGTATTAATTATTTATTTATAATAATTATGAGCTAAATAGAGGAGATAGATTTTATTTTGATGTGTTTGTGCATTTAGGGGATTTATGGAGCCATTATAATTTTTCCTAATTTATTCCATGTAAGAGACCCTTTGGACAGTTGCTAGCTTAATGGTATGCACCAATATAATTTTTAGAATTTTCTATGAATAAATATGTGTATATATATATAATTCCTATTGGATCTCAACCCGAAACCCAAACCCTCTATCCTAAACCCACTACCCGTTTAACCCCTACCCGGACCCGTTAGGAGAAGAAATATCAACAGCAGCAGTAGCAAAAACCAACTTTCCTTTTTTCCTTCTCCGCGCGTGTGAGCCTTCTCATTCCATAGCTTCTTATCACTATTATTACTAAATTCTCCTTAACCGAAACCAAAATAAAGAAAAAAAAGAAACAGCAGCAGCGGTGGTTTTGAAACCACTAATACCCCACCGCCTCTTGATCTCTATATATATTGCAAACTCTCCCAAACCTAACCCCACTTCTTACACTAAACTTAACACCGGTTTGAACGCTTGCACTATACAAAATTCTTGCTCGGCAAGTATACCTTGCCATCGTACTATTATTTACATTCCATATGTTGCCTGCATAATTTATTTCTGCTTATTTAGTTCATTATTTGCTAAATAAAATTGTGCATCCAAGAAAACTTGGGTGCAACGACAATGTCATCGTATCATATTTTATTTACGTATATTTTGGACCTACTCTCTGCTACTGAACTTGGGGTAGTCCACGATTCAACTGTTGAGATCTTCTTCGGGTCCACCGAGATTCCATCTTCTATAATAACATGCCCAAGAAATTCAACCTTTTCAAGGAAGAATTCGTACTTCGATAACTTGCCATACAGCTTCTCCTTCCTAAGAGTCTCCAAAACAATCCTCAAATGCTGCTCATGCTCCTCTGGGGTCTTCGAATATATCAGAATATCATCAATGAAGACTACAACAAACTAGTCCAGGTACTGATAAAACACCTTGTTCATCAGGTTCATGAACATTGTCGGGGCATTAGTCAACCCAAACGGCATCACCAAGAACTCAAACTGCCCATAACGAGTCCTGAAAGCTGTCTTCGGGATGTCTTCCCACTTCACTTTTACCTGGTGGTACCCTGACCTTAAGTCTATCTTGGAGAATACCTTCGCTCCGCTCAACTGGTCAAACAAGTCATCTATCCGCGACAACGGGTATTTGTTCTTGATAGTGAGGTTATTAAGTGCCCTGTAGTCGATACACATATATACTGACCCATCCTTCTTTGGTACAAAAAGTACTGGAGCACCTCATGGGGATGAACTAGAATGGATAAAACCTTTATCTTGTAACTCATCCACCTGCTTCTTCAACTCTGCCAGTTCGTTGTTGTTTACTCTATAGACGTGCTGAGAGATCGGCTCTGCACCTGGCACTAAATCTATAGAGTTTTTAACATCACTGTCTGACGATAATCCCGACAACTCCTCTGGAAAAACATCCAAGAACTCTAAAATCAACGGATGTGGCGGCTCCTGCTCTTCTACCAGAGCTCTACAGAAATTGCCTTAGTTCTGCTCTGCTCCTCGGACGAACTTGAACTTTGGCTCTTCTGATGACTGAAATAAAACTCTGCCTCCACGATAATCGATACTAGCGTGATGCCTACTCAACCAATCCATCCCGAGTACTAAATCATAACTCGGAAGTGGCATTACGAGTAAACATACGCTCAGCTCACGACCTCCCAAATAAACTCTCTGGTTCTTGCAAACATTACTGACCAGGATGATGCCACCCCCGGTCGTGATCTTGCAAGTCCGCGCCAACGGTTCAGACTTAAGATGATGCCTCAAAGCAAAAGATACAGATACAAAGCTATGAGAAGCACCAGAATAAAACAAAACATGAGATGGAAAGGAATTGGAAGAAACTGAAGCTGAGATGACATTGCCAACCGGCTCCTCCTCCTCGATAGTCAAGGAAAAAGCTTGCCCCTATCGCTGCTCTCCTCTCTGCTGTTGATGCTGGGCAAACTGCTGCTGCTGTGGTGGAAGAGGTCCTCTCTGCTGGCCCGCTGGTGGTCTAGTGGGTACCCTCTGTGCCTGTCCTCTACCTTGAACTGGACGAGCTGGGACTTTAGAACAAGCCCGTAACTGATGATCTCTCGATCCACAGAATAAGCATTGGCCTAGCCTCATCCTGCATGCATCCCATCCATGTCCTTGCTTTATACAGAAAGTGCAAGGAACTGCTGCCCTCTGAATCTGATGCATCTACTGGGCCGACGCTCTAGCTGTCCCGTGATACTGCTGCCTCTGGTGCTGGTAAGGCCTCTGGTGCTACTATTGGAAGTGAGTCCTCTTCACTGGACCCGTGATGGTGCTAGTTCCTCTGGTGTCCTCCGGCCTCTTAGAGCCTAGCTTTAAGTCATCCTCCGCTCTCTGCGCCTGCCTGAGTATCTCCTCGAAGGTGGCTGTATGATCTCCGTTGGTGTGGGGTTTGACCTCCCGGTTCAGGCCCTTCCTGAACTTCCTTGCTCTGCCTCTAGGGTTTTGACCCTCCACTAAGCGACCTAGACGGCAATACTCTGCCGCATACTCGTCCACTGATATACCTCCCTGGATGAGGTATTGGAACTGACTCTCCAAAGATGTAAGGGCCACATCTGGGAAGAACTTCTCATTGAAAAGCTCTTTGAAGGCTTCCCAAGAGAGTCCTGGTACTGCAATCCTGGGGTCTGTCCGGAACCATGTCAAGGCAATGTCAAACATCATACAACCCGCTGCCTCTATCTGTAGCATCTTTAGAATCTGCGCCAGCCGTAGGTTCCGCTCGATGTCCTCGATCCACTCATCCGCATAATTATCCCCTCTGTGCCCCTGAAGTCCTTCGGGCCTATCCGCTTGAAGTCGATGATGGTACCTGGCCTCGACTGATATAGAATAAACTGAGCTGGTGCCGTCTGTGGCTGGACTGTAGTAGATCTCTCCACTGCTGTAAGTGCGATCTGGTGATCGTTCTCCACGCTCTGTCGTAGGACCTCTGACTGTCGCTGCTGTGCCTCCATCATCTGCTGGAAGAGCGTGAACATCTGTGTCTGATCAACTACTGGTGGTGGAGGCGAAAGATCCTCAGAAACTGTCTGTCATGTCCTCGGTACTGGAGGTGGAGAACCTCCAAAAGCTGCTGTCGATACGCCCACCTGGACCGATAGAACCGACCTCTTGAATGTAGGTGCTCGACTATCGTCTGAGGATGCTTCCCTCATGGGTGATAAAGTGACTGATCGTATTGTCGCGGCACCTGATCGCTGGGAACGTATCTTCGACGGCCTCCTGAAGATAGATTAAAATACGAAATCAATATTGAATATGATACGATATCATCAAAGAAGGACAGAACTTAATTCAAAGTAAAAGCAATATTCAATAGATAAAAATTTGCAAAAATAGATTTGGAATATTTCTTAGCTGTGATTGAGTAAACTCTCAACCTAAATCCTATTTCCTAAAGCAGGCTCATAGTAGTACTCTAGACGAGCATAACTACAAAATCACGCTAATTGAGAATCTAGACCTGCATGGGTCACCACTAAAAATGTGTCACGACCCGCACCCTGATATTTGGGCACGAGTACGTGGTTACGCCCAGCCTACGCCACATAATCGATGGTAGAACGCGATCTGGGTTATTTTTAATTATCTAACATCTCAACAATATAATATGGTACCTGTCAATCATCTCAACTCCAAACGGAGGAGGAATATGGTATCTCACAGGTATAACTAATCTCAATTACAAAATAAACTAAGGAAGAATAATGCACGAATGGAATAGCGAAGGAAAGAAATAAATGTACAATCCACAATCAAAAATAATATAAAAAAGGTGAATCCACCAAAAGAATAGTCTAATACAAATAACTAGACCTCCTCCGGCTCTGCAACTAAGTCCTCCTGGTCAATAGGAGTATCCTCTAAAGGTACTCCGTCCTGTAGCCCGTATAATGTGGGATACTGCTCTAAAAGTCAGTCATCTGGAAAAATATATCCAGTCAGGATTAGTGCGAAGTACATACCTCTGAAAGCAGTTTCAATAGCATAATCGAGCATATAAACAGATATATAAATAAAATATAAGATCACTAAACATATGAATGATGAATAATAGATATACAGGTAATGTACAAGAATATAGATCAACAATATGGATATCACAATATGATAAAATAACTGCAATCTAAACTAACTAATGTGCCTCAGAATACAAGTTTATTATGTGATCGGGTTGGATGAACATGATCAGGTAAGATGGATTACAAGTGAGGTATGTAACCAGAATATACACAATATAACAATAGCTTTGATCACATAATCAACTCCTACTCTCCCACCCCAACTAATACCGATGGATCCAATCATGACACGCTACGAACACGAAATATAACCACTGAACACGAGCAGTGGGTGTACACGAATATCATAACCACCGAACAAGAGCGGTGGTTGTACACGAATAAGCACACTGAACACAAGCAGTGCATGAACACGAAATATAATCAATACCCAATATACACGATGAGATACAATATACACGAGTACCCGCTGAACACGGTAGGGGATAACATCTCCTGACGGGATACATATAGTACCAGTCCGTGAAATCACTGTGTCAGGATCGATGTATATAATTCTAGAACATGTATATATACAATATTATGAATAAAAAATAATCAGAGAAATGTACTCGCCTAACGTCCTGAGCAAGGTGTGTCTCTCGATGCCCAAGCTGGTGTCACACAACCTATATATGGTATGTTGCATCAATACAAGGTTCAAGAATAAAATAAGTAAAGTTGATACAATTCTAGGTCGATACACCATTTCTAAGTTAAACCAATAAAATCTTGGTTGCAAGAGTCTAATGCTAAGTCACTAAGTCGATACACTATGAACTATGCTATACTAGCTAAGCTAAGAAACAACAAGGCACTCAAAGAGCCGTATCCCAAGATACGTAAGTTTTAAATATGAAAATAATATTTTATATATATATTCAAGTCAAATATTATAATAATATAATAAATCAATTGAAATAGGATACCTTGGCCTTGCACCAATGCGTATTGCACCTATCTCGATACCCAAACTCAATACCTTGGGTATCGACCCAATACCTTGGTGATACCTTGGTATCCCAAGGCAACCCAAAAACTAACATAACTAATACATATATAACCAAGCTAATACTAGCTATGCAACTATACTATACTATATCTAACTACTATAGGATAGCAATTAATACAATTATGTATATACTATTTATGTAGCTAACTAGCTACTAGCTAATTTAATGAATCACTAACAACTAAACTGACTATATTAACTATTAACTAACTCTGACCAATTAGCTACCAACTAACTGATAAATAACTAATAGATCAACTAACTACCTAAACCAATACCCAATATACCTTGACACCCAAAACCCCAACTAATACCTTAACTCACTGACACAAGAAACTGAAACTTGAAACAATTCTGTGCATATCTGCACAGTGGCTGCTCCCTGTGTGCACTGATGTGCTCTATGCTATGGCTCCTTGCTCGACTAATACTCCCTGCAGAATTGCTGTTACCCCGAGCCCTCTTGCTGCTGATGCTCCTCTCTACTGATACGTGCAGTGGACAACACATGGACTGATACCTGTTGAATCAGTGAACTGCTGTTGGTGTCAAGCACTGGTTGCTGATGCACCTCTTCCTTGGCTGCACTTCTTCAGTCACCTTGCTGTGCTCACTGCATAATGAGCTACTGCCTCGACTGCTCAAGGCAATGTCCAATGTTGCTGACCAACTGCACACCAAGCTGTGTGCAGACTGCTCAGTGGTGCTCGAGCCTTGGAGCTGCTACTGTCCCTTCTTTATACGAGCTCCCTGCTGAACTATTGCTGTAGTATCTGCTCGATACTGGGCCTCTCTTGCTACTTCTCGGGTTGCTGCTACTGCTGAACATCATTAACATTGAGCTGCTGTGCATTGATACCCGAATGCCCGATCCCGCTGCACAGTCTTCTCACTTTCTGTGCATTTCTGCACAAGTGCAGCTGCACTCTCCCCCCTTGTGCAGTTTGCTGCACCTCGATGGCTGCCACTGCCCTCTCACTTACTCAAACACACATAGACACACATACATAAATACACTTAAACACAGCTATATATATATATATATATATATATATATATATATATATATATATATATATATATATATATATATATATATATATATTCATGAAGTGATGAGAGGGGCACTTGGGTCAAATCAAACATTCCACAACCTAACCCTAAGAGGGAGCTTATATAAACCTTTTGTTCATGAATAACCCTCATTCCCTTTTCTTATTATTTTATTCCCAATAAGAGAGTAAACCCTAACTTCCTCATTCCAAATTTTATCTCCCTTATTCTCATTTCAACGAGGCTAAGGAGCTTGGCATTTTTAGAGAAAGCTTGAAGAGGAGTCCATGAGTTGAGGATCGTGTCCACTTCATCTTTCTCGTATCCAAATTTGGACCTCTTCAAGGAGGTCACTCAAAACTTAGGTAATTCCTTATTTTGCACTCCATTCATGGTTAAGAACACCCATTGGACCTATAGGGACCCTCCAATAGGTGGATTTGACTCTCTAATGCTAGAACTAGGTGTTAGAAGCCTTCATTTTGATAGATCTAGGGTTCCCTCTTGTGGAATGATGTTTTGCGCTCGATTTGGAGGAATTTTGAATCATGTCCACCAAGTGTTCGATACGTATCCCCAAAGGGATTTTGTGTACTTCTTGAGTCGAGATTTGGTGTATGTGTCCTAAATAGGATACGTAGTATCGTGTCATGGTATCTCATGATATGCACGATTATATTTGGGTATGCATATGTTTTGTGTGATAATTGGCTTTATATTGTGTCATGTGTTATATATATATATATATATATATATATATATATATATATATATATATATATATATATATATATATATAGTAATTGTATAAGTAGAGAGAGATATATGCATATATGCATTGAGTGTTATGACCTGTGTGAGTGAATGTGTTTGAGAGCATGTGGATGAGTGTAGGTGGAAGGGGGAAACTGTTCAACATGAAAGTGGAAGAAGGGAAGCTCAGAAAGAATTACAAGAAACTGCAAATGCATGGCTTGGTTTAGGGTGCCTGCAGACAATGCACAATAGTGCATTGCTGTGCACAGTTTTAGGTGGTTCACTAATTATACTAGAAGGGAGACTGATGTGTGGGTGGCTTATACTCGAGTGTGCACTGGGAGGCAGGCCAATGCCCAGCCCTTCACAGCAAGTAACAAAGTTCAGTGCAGTACATATTCCTCGATGCACAACAGCGTACAGTGAGCTACACAAGATGAAGTGCACAACAGCACATTGCGGGTTCTGAGAGCATCAAGAGTGCAATACTGAGGTATCAGCAACTGTGCAGAGTATCTGCACAGTAAAGTTTCAATATTAGTTAAGTATGCAGCAGAGATGGGGTTAAGTAATTATGGATGTTTAGAATTTCAATTCCCTTGCATTTATGTTGAAGTTTAGAGTATGGGTATTGACTGCTAGTAGATGCATTAGTGTATTGTTGTTGTAAACTCCCTCACCCAAAATTAGGTCTACTTGGCTTACATAGTAAAACTAGGGCCAGTTTGAATCCAACTAGAAATAGAACACGGTATTTTATTTAAATTTGCAATATTTATATCACGTAGCGCACCTTACCGTTGTTTCGATAATTGGAACACTACACTAGCCATTGCCTTCCTATAAATTTCATATTCTTGTCCTAGACATGCCAGTCATCTATTCTGACCATTTCGTGACTTATAATTATGCTCTCTTGTGCTATATTTTAGTCGCACAATAATTGTCGTGGACGTTATTTCTTAATTCTAAATAATTCTAACTTTGTATCCATGTGCGTTCCAATCGAAATTGGAGACACAATCTTGACCCATTTCGTACAACCTAATTTATGATAATATTCTACTCTGAGCCCTCTATGTCCATGACTCTTGTGTTCTACCATATTTTAATCCCATGTATTTCTAACTAATTCAAGAATACCTTGCACATTAATTTTAATTAATTTAAACCCAATTTCTATCTTTATGTAATTTTCCAATTATTGGACGCTTTTATGCAGAAGTGCATTGAGGTATCCACACCATTGGATATGATACATGCAGAAACCTACTTTCCCTTCATAAAATTTTTTCCCATAATTTTCGGAATGTGCAACGTGCAACATCGTCCCTCATTTTAACTCTATCCTTGCATTTTAAACAATGTAATTTATAGCCCTCCAAACACCCCTATGTAAGGCCAGGCCCAACCCCAAGAGGATGTTGACCAAGACCACCTACCTAGGTCAATCCCAAACCTGAATTCTACATACATATATATATACAAATTTTCCTTTTCTTTTCCTTTTCTATTTTAAACACCAAAACCCATCCCTAACCTATTTTCCCAGCCGACTTCCCTATTCATCTTCATCTCCTTCCTTCAACCCGTCAATCGGAGCCAGCCCGTCGGACCGAACCCCTCCGTCGTGAACCTCGTTAACCCCTCGCCGGAAGCCTCGCTGCCACCCGCCTGCAGCAGCCAACACCGACCCTCCCTGCTCGCTTAGTCGCCTGAGATCCTCCACCTGAATGCCTCCCCTCGACCCGTACACAACCACGAACCACCCATCCCCGCCATCTTCCGTCATCTTCCCCGGCCATCATCCCTCTCTCACCGTCCTCCTCCACTCGCCACTGAGCACTCCCTACGATCGTGCATCACCGTAGCAGCCAATTTTCCTGTCGTCTCCAGCCTCGACCTCCTTCCCTCGCCTGAACCCGGAGCACCCTGCCTGCCGACTCCCTGAGCCGTACACCATCGCCATCACCACCACCATTATCACCACAGCCCTCTCGTCGACTCTCCTCCACCCACCACTCGCCTGAAGCCGCCGGACGATGAGCAGTACCCCGCTGAACCTCCTTCTATCGACCAAGCCGTGTACCTCGACCACCACCACTGTCCTCCTTCCTGCTCCCTGTCTTCCTCCTCCTCCGACTTGCCGGACCTCCCCTTGGCCGGAGTAGCCATTCCCATTATCTCATCATCATCATCATCTTTTCATCATCTCACCATCATTATCTCATTATCATCCTCATCTTTTCATTATCTTATCATTATCATCTTATCATTATCTCACCATCATCATCCTCATCATAATCCTCATCATCGTCATCGTCATTATCGTCGTCCCCGTACACGCACCCCGAGGTTCAAACCTGTCCGTCTTTCTTTATTTTATGTGTGTTGTGTAAATAACATCTAGGTTAGCATATTGGTTCAGTTCAGTTAGTTGACACCAGACCGTGTCGGAGAACCCAAACTCGTATACGTATACGTATGCGTATATTGTTCAACTTGGTATATATAAATATATATTTAGTTTATGTATTTAAATGGGTATGTAACTAAATTACGGGTTATATTATTATATAATTATATGGATATATATGTAATTAAATGCTAAGTAATAGTTATGACTATATATGTATTTACATTGTACGACCCTAGGATACTGTGGACTATCCCGTATTTACCTTGACCATGTTGACCCTAAGAACTTGTGAATGGTCTGCCTTATGTACACTGATGTGCTGGCGAGACCCGTATTATTTTGACTATCTGATTTTGTACAGCAATTACAGACGCGACATCTGCGTAATTAGACGCACAGTCAACCCTGTTAATTAACCAGTGCCATCTTAGTGTACCCTCTGAGCCCAGTGTTTATGGTTGTGTATGTAAGAGTGTAATAACTGATGATTGTATTGTATTATATTATATGTATATAGGATATCGGATTGTTCTGTGCGACTTCTGGAGCAGGTTATTGGTACTACGCAGCTTCTTGCCAGGCAAGTATACCTTATCATTGTACTGTTATTCATATTCCATATGTTGCATGCATCTTTATTTTCTGTTATTAGTTCATATATTTTAACTGCTATATAAAATGTGCGCCCAAGGAAACTTGAGTGCAATGACTGTGTCGTCGTAATTTATTTTTAGTTATGTATATGCATTGACCTTGTTTATGAGACCGCCCCATTATCATGAAGCATCATTAGGTTTCATTGGCCGTGACACAGCTGTTACACGAGTGTGAGTCTCATATAGATTACGGACTGCGTGACAGGTCTGGCCTCCTGTATGTATGGGCTGTGCGTTAGGGATAACTGCTGTTAGAAACTTTGCATGCTAGAAGACTTAGCAGTTATTAGTAGTCCATGGACATAGCCTATTATAGTACGGTGGTCCAATCCTTGTCCGTGTCTGGTTGCAGGGTTGGGATATTGTACTAAAGATAGGCTATGAACCAAATCATGTCATGGATGTGACATACTTAGAGCATGGGGTAGGGAGAACAACAAGTACAACATTTGGGCTCCTTTGGACTTTCCTTATTGTAACTCGGACGCTCCACCGAAGATACGGGCGGTGATGACCCCTATATATTATCAGGCGGCCTCTGCCGTTCAAAAGACGATATGCTTTGTAGGCCCCTGATTCTCCGAGAGAATCATGCCAATCCCATTTATGGCCAGATAGCCCACTTGTTAGAAAGTTGTTCTCAAACTGTATTTACTTAGTCGGTTATGTGACACATTGGATATTTATTTCAGTACTTTATTGGCATGCTTCTATGTATCTTGTTATGTCCCTCTGAGGACCTGGTCCCTTGCCAGGTATAGATGTTCATGAGTATTCGCAGTAGCGCAGATCCGGACTTGCTACGTATATTCCGAGGAGGTCTTCTCTTCGAGTCTCAGCGATTGCTAGTTGTAGTACTTATATTGTGTTAGCTTTTATATTCTAGTTCGGTAGTGGATTTATTTCCATCCGACTATCATCTTAGATACTTTATATTGAGATCTAGTTTCATAGATATTAGTTATTTATTTATATTTGATTTCTGTGGATGAGATTTAGATTATGTCCTGTGACTTGTGATAGTTTATACCACTTATGAATTATTGTTCATTATAGAGCGTACGCATGTGCTATGGTTTCCATATATTGGAGTTGCCATATACATGCGGCTGACATGCTTACGTGTCCTAGTCCTACATATTTTGGGACTGGGGCGTGACATATTTTTGTGGTGGCCCATGCAGGTCGAGAGTATATTGTCTTGGTTACGTTATTATATCGAGCAAGCCTACAATTAGGATTAGAGTATAGGATCTCATCCACAATTGACTATGACTCATCTTCCTTCCAATCTGTTCTATCTAAACAATCGCATCCTGCTTGATTCCTGTGCTTCCCAAATAGTTCCTTGAGTATGGCCTTCCCCTAGAACATAGGAACCCTTGTTTCTAGAATAATAATTAGGGTAACACACCTACTGAGAATACAACTAGAATATCGATACATCACTAAGTTTAGGACACCTAATGAACCCTAGCACCCCATACCTATAAATTAGATAACCATTATCCCTTGATATGTTTATGAATGACTTGAGAGTGGTACAAACACTACTAGGGTTAGTTAGAAATTTGACCATATTGTTTGACCCTAGCATTGAGGAACCAATAGAAATCAAAGGTTGAATACTAGAACTAAACCGAACTTTCATAAGTGAGATATTATTAGAGAACCATAAATTTAGATTCTTGTCCTGATATTAGCAGACTAACATTAGGAAACTAAGAGGAATAAATATAATATTTTCCTTGATCATACCTCGAACACAGAGATTAGCATGCCACCCTTCCTTAGGAAACTAGGATCTTATCAAAAGTCCTTCTATTTTAATTTTATATCTTGTTCCTCTGCAACCTTAGCGTTCGCTATTTGTGCGACGACTAATTATTCTCTTCTTTTCCTTTCTTTCAACTCGTGTCACCTGACACTTCTGATTATAGACCGAGTGATTCCTTTTATGTTAGGATATATAGCTTTCTACGGTTATAGTTATAATCTTGAATTTTGAAATTCTGTGCTTGGTAGTTAAAACTTGATGGTTTGATTTGTTTATTTAGATTATGATTTTATGATTACCCTTTAGCTTCAAATCAAGCAACATGTTCCACATATCTCCATATAAGTTATATCCTATTTCACTGGAGAGCTAGTAACCCTTCCATTCTCAATATTGACACCTATGTTCTATGAGCACTGTGATTAAGACTTAAGATGACCACTACCTATATAATGCAATATGAGACCCTAATAAGTACCAAGATCTTTTCCGTATGTACCCTAATAAGAGTTTATACTTTATTTACAAGATCAATATTATTTTGTAGGATCCCCTCAAGGCAATTACATTATTAGTTTATTCTTTTAAGTTGGGTAGTATGCCTCATAACCTAGTGTTACATAGTCCTCTTGACCCATTAATGGAGTATAATTGAATGACATTAACTATATGCTTGCATAAGACGATAGTATTTATCTCGACTATAACACTTAGAGGTCCATGTCCTATTTGGTCGACTAGCGACTTAGACAAGGAGTTTGTATGACAACTGTAGAGACTGTAGAGTCTTATCTTCTGGGTAAACTTGAATTATTATGTACCTTCTTTCATTATGATCCAGCGAATTTATATTTTATGTACTACCTTTGTAGTGCCCCGCTCTGCGTAGGCACTATGTACAAGTGAGATGGCCTTGCTTGCTCGAACGAAAGTCTTCTCGGAGAGTTCCCGACCGATTAAACAATGTGAGTGGGCAGAACTGCATTCTCTGATTCTTGCATGACTTAATAATGAATCTGAGTTTGTGAATGCTTGTTGCTAAAGAAGATTGTTTCATAAGAAGAATGCTAGAACCGACTCAGTATGCTAATAAGAGAACTCACATAGCTTGTCATTGAAACAAATCTGCTTGCTTGCCTAATAAGAGAACTGGAAATGCTTGTCTAAATGAGATAGAACCTTGCCATGCTAATAACAAGAGTAAAAAGGATTGCTTGCACTTATTTGTGATATCGTATGCTAGACTGGAAACCTTGGATGCTTGTCCCACAAGAGATATAATTTGCATGCTAGAGTTATAGAACTGTTCTTGCTTGTAACTTGTTTAACGAGTTAGCTTTGCTTGAACATGATTCATTTATTGCTTGTCATAAGATAGAACTTGGCGAATGGCGTGAGCTTGTGAATCTAGACTTGTCACCCCCCGCACCCGATTTAGGGGTACGAGAGCGTGGGTACGTCCAGCCTACGCCGCAGTATCGACGGTAGAACGCTGTCTAGGTCATGTAACTATCTAATCAATCTCACATGAATACCCAACTCCATAAGGAGACGTGGATATCATAAAATAATGCTGGATACTCAATCACATAAACTAAGCACGATGAGATATCAAGGCAAGCAAAGAAATACCAGACAAGTCTAACGGTAAAATAGTCATACCTGCAATAAGCAACATCCAATCCTCAAGTGTGTCAGAAACAAGTCCACTAAGGTCACAGTCTGGAAAATATTTTCCAGTCAGGAAGGAGCAAAGTACATCTCTAAATAGTAGTTCTGTATTAATGATATAAACTATGTAGCAGTATATAGATAGAAATATACAAGATGCATGTATATGTACGAAAAATGTACAAATAAAAGAAATACTGGAAATACTGTAAGTAAATGCAGGAAAAGGAATAATATGTCAATAAGCAAGGATACTATGACTAAGTGTGTGAGTACTAGCTTTAACATGTGATCGGCTTGGGAACTTGATCAGGCTGGTTACATGTGATTAGCTATGATTCATGTAAGGTCATGCTAACCGTTGGTTAGCTATGATGCATGTAGAGGTCAGGCTAATCACACGTAACAGCTATAAAGCATGTAAATGGTCAGGCCGCACCCGACGTAAGATGTGGGGTGAGCTATGATGCATGTAGAGTTGGGTATGATCACATATCTATACTAAAATACTCCCCACCCCCGACTGGTATAGTAGATCCAATCATGGTATGCTATGGCACGGGATTCCCTAGGGAGGTAGCAAATCTCCCCGGGAATCAGTGTCTGTACATGCACAAGATAACAAGGGAACAAGTCTTGTACAAGCTACACCATGAATAAGGAATAACATCTCATGACGAGATCCGTGTATACCAATCCGTGTAACCAGCGTGTCAAGAGCATGAATGTCTACACTAGATACAGTGAACATAGGGGATATCATAAATAAGAAACTAATCAGAGAATGTACTCGCCTTGGTCCTTAGCTGGTAAAACCAATGTCCTGTCCCAGAGTATCGTCTGGAGGATCCAACAGTCCTATAACATATAATAAACAATACAACGTTTGTATCAGATGCTATACTAGCACAACACAATACATGAAGTCAGGGGCTCTGCCAGATATGGCACTGGTCAATCTAGGGTCAGTGTGCGTCAAGTTGCACGGGCGTCGTGTCTGCGGTTGCTGGACAAGACAGACGATCAAAATGGTACGGGGCTTGCCAGTACGTCAGTGTACGCGTGGCAGACTACTAATAGTTCACAGGGTTACAAGGTCATGTGTAAATACAGGGTATCCGTATTTACACTCGGGTTACCTAGAAGAGATATTTATAAATATACATATTACCAATAATTAAATTAATACATATATGAGTTATACCATAATAAATACAAAATATATATATAAGTGTATATACATTAAATAGATTTATGTACTATATGTATATTAGTGACAAAATATACATGTGTTATTTTTATACATATATATACACTAATAAAATGTACTTATACCATATATGTATACAAGTATATATATATATATATATATATATATATATATATATATATATATATATATATATATATATATATATATATACCAAAATACCAAAACAAGTATATATATATATATATATATATATATATATATATATATATATATATATATATATATATATATATATATATATATATATATATACCAAATTACGTACATATATCAAAATAAATATGCATATTTATTTATATATACCAAATTAATAATTACCTACATATACAAAATACAGATATACATATATACCAATTTAACAATAATATATATATATATATATATATATATTTTATATGTATGCCAAACATATATATATATATATATATATATATATATATATATATATATATATATATATATATATATTGAAAATATATTAAGTATATATAAAACATATATATATATATACATATCAATAATACATACTAAAATACGTATATATATATATATATATATATATATATATATATATATATATATATATATATATATATATATATATATATATATATATATATATATATATATATATATATATATATGCCAATTAAATATATATATACTTACACAATATTCATATACATTAATACATACATATACTAAGTATATATATATATACTATACTTATACATGTTTTAAACACTAATTAAATAAATAATATACATATACATATATTAAATAAATACATATATGTATATACGTATGTATATATATACATATATATATACATAGGAAGAAGGAAGAGGGAGAAGAGAGGAGAAGCTCTCACAGGGGGGGCTGGTGTAGGCTGGCTGGCCGGCCCGAGGGGGAGCTGGCCGGCGGGGGAAATAGGAGTTGAAGGAGCTCGACGGATGGGTGGCTGAACTGGCGGGCAGGGGAGAAGCAGTGGGGTGTTGCTGTGGAGACAGCAGGCGGAGGGGATGCACCAGAGTCGGGTCTGGGGCTGTGCTGCACCGCCGGGGTCGGCTGGAGCGGGGTGCAGCAGTCGGAGTCGGCTCGTGTGGTGATGGTGGCTCGGGAAGTGTTGAGGCAGATGCAGCGGGGCTCCAGGGAAGTGCTGTCGGAGCAGGGAAGCTGAACCGGTTGCTGGTGGTGGTGCTGATCCACCGTGGTGGTGCTGGAGCAGTGGAGAGCCGCCGGGAGGAGGGCAGGTCGGGGAGTGGGCTCGCCAGGGAAGCAGAGGAAGTCGGGAACTCGCCGGGGTCGGACTCGACTGGAGGAGATAGGGGGTGTAGGAGGCTTGCCGGGCCGGATAGATGTTCAGTGGGGAGCTCGCCTTGTCGAGGGCGCAGGGATGGACGAACCGGTCGGGGAGTCCGGGCTGCAGGTGGAGCTCGAGATGGCCAGTGTGGTCCACTCCTGAGGTGTTTGCAGTGGAAATAAGGCAGGTCGGGGAAGATGGTTTGGCCTGCTGGATGTGGGGCCGAGGATGGCCAGAGTGAGGTCGGGCCTGGGAGGAGAACAGCAGCTGGGGACGGAAGGTTGATGCAGGAAATAGTGATCTAGGGTCGAGGTCGGGCTACCGGAGCTGGGCTGGAGTGCTCGGGAACAGTTGCCGGAGGGCGGAGGGTTGCAGTGAAGTCGGGGGGTGGTTCGGCCGCCGGAGAGTAAGCTGTAGGGTGGTGGTGTTTCCCTCCCTCTCATCAATTCAAAAGAATGAGAAGGAGAAGAAGGGAAGAAGAAGAAGAGAAGAAGAAAAATAAAGAAGTGGAGAAATAGAGGAATGGAGGAGGCTACGGTTTGGGGAGCTTGGGGGCTAGTGAGGAGGTGTGCTCCCCTAGGTTTTTGGGGATTAGGGCTAGTGAGGACATTAAATAGGGTGATGTGAGAGGGAATGAAGGGTGGTGATTGACCCATTGAATGGATGGCCAAGATTAAACATGAATGAATTTTTCATGTGGGGATGAGGGTATGGGTTGATTAGTCAAAATTTGGGGTTCTCCATTGGGTTGAACCAATGGGGTGTTGACACCAAATATAAATTTGCAAATTAGCCCCCATAAATTTGGGTATTTGCGCAGATGCATAGAATGATAAAAATTGGGTGGGCAATTCGGTGTTCGGTATTTTGCAGAGTGAGGGGGCATTGTGTGTGTCGCACGGGCTTAAATAGCAGGGCACTGGAATTAAATTGGGATTTTTGGAATTTGTTAAAATGGTATCCTCAAATTATTTAGAAATAAATGCAAGCTGTGTTCTAAAATTAATTAGGAGTACATGGGGCCAAAATTAGGTCGGGTCATCAATAGCATTAATGGAGAAGACTCAGAACAGAATATTACCCTAATTTGGGTCATACGAAAAATAGGTCAAGATTGCCTCCAATTTCGATTGGAACGTACAACGATACAAAACAGGAATTTATCCAGAAATTAAATAAACGTCCGCGACGATTTTTGTGCGGCTAAAATGAAGGTACAAAGATCATAATTATGAGTTACAAAAATATCAGAATGGAAGGCAGGCACGTCTAGGGCAAGGTTGTGAAATTTGTTGGAAGGCAAAAGTCAGGGTAGCGCTCCAAATATCGAAGCAATAGCAGCGCGCAACAATTAAATAAATACGGTAATTAATACAACCTCCAATAAATTAATTCTAAAATAAAACAATTAAATACATAATCTCCATTATTCGATCAGGTGTTCGTCTAGTAGCCTCTAGGTCAAGTCTACCAGCTCAGACATTAAGAACACAGTATATAATATAATATATTTAAATACACACCTCATGTAATTATTTAATTTAAATACAATATTAAGAAATTATTTAATATAAATACCACAATACTGATAATTATAAAAATTTAAAAATACCCCTATTTTCAGAATGTGATAGTGACAAGTCTACCCTCCTTAAAAGAATTTCGTCCTCGAAATTTAAAGTCCTCATAGTAGTGTTTATTCATTATTTTATTTTCCATCAATAGTTAATTCATCAACCACAAAATCAGGTAGTAATCCACCTTGCCATTTCATAATCTCAAAAAAATTCTGAAATTACTGTATTCTTGCAATATCCTCAAAAATAAAAATCAAAGTCCATTTTTCTCATAATTCCTCCAAAATTTTAAGTTAATTAAATACTCAAAATTTGATATCTGTTCCTCAAATTTAATTTCAATCAATGTATTGAATCTCGTCCCAAAAGTCTGAATTCAACAATAATCCATCAATGATCTGATTCTTCAGTTTCCCTTTTTTTTTCTCACAATACTCACCAGTGCGACACTTAGAGATCCTTCTAATGCAACGTCCAAAAATTTATAACTTGCGGTCAAATAAATATAATGACAATCTCCTAAATTTTCTAATTTTTTTTTTCACCAATTCTATCATATCATAACCTTCCAAAAATTAATAAATCCTTAATTTTGCCATGTTAAATTTTAACTCTCTATTCAAGTCAATATTTATCCTCGAGTTTCAATCATCCTCAATCTTCGTAAAATTAATGATCCATCAATTCTGTTATATTAACTCCTTAACTCTTTATTTAAATGAATGCTTATCCACAATTTAATCATCTTGCCCCTTTTTGTCAAGTCATAACCTTGTCATAGATCTTTGCTATGGTCAAAAACCCCAATGATCATGGTTTAAGAAAATTCTACCTACAGTCATACAACATACAGCCTGAGGGGAAATATGTACGGTCATGATGTCTTTTGTCATGGTATTGTAGTCTCTGTATCAGGGTGTACTACTAACTACATTCTAACAAGAAAATCATGCACACGAACTACAATACTAGGGAATCAATCGATCAGAAGACAAAAAAGAACATGAGGAAGAAAAGAAAGAACTGCTAACATATTTCTTGCGGTATCCCTTACCTCTAACATACACTTAACTCTAGCATATTCACTAACTAATTCCTATTCCTGTACACTGGTACCCATATCAACTAGTCATTAATCCACAAGATCCATGAATATATCCATATTGCACACACCTGTCTATTAACACCTAAATCTGTAAGCCCCTGATTTTTCAAAAATATTAAAATTAGGATTTTTCACAATTTTTTGGAATTTTCTGGGAATTTTCTAAAATTAAAATCAGGGTTTTCAAATATTAAATAATTTTTATTTGTTAATAAACAATATTAAAATATCATGGAAATAATATTTTTGGGTGTAAAATGGAAAACTGGACTTAGGATAATTTTTCTGGAATTTATCGGGCCCCGGACCTAATTTTAAACACCTAAAAACTATTTATTTATTTATTTATTTATTTATTAATTATTTTATTTAAATTCCTTAACCCAACCGGGCCCAAGCCCAACAAGGCCCAGCCCAACCCACCAATCCCAGCCCGGCCCACAGCCTAGCGGGTCGGGTCGGGTCGGTCAAACCCGAACCGTGCCTCCGCCCGACCCGCTGACCCGGTCACCCCAGCCCTCTTCCCCGCCTGAACCGCGCCGGCGCCCGCTTCCTCCGCCGCCACGCCCGGCCACGCGGCGCCCCGCCCGGCCACGCAGCCCCGCACCCCGCGGCCACGTCCCCCTCCCCTCCTCCGCATTCCCCGGCCCTCGACGCCACCCTCTCCCCTATATAACCCCCTTCCTCCTCCCTCCGGCCACCGTCGACCTCCTCCTCTCCTCCGTCTCGCCAGCCTTCGCCAGCCCCGCCTCCCTGTGCCACCACCCGTCTCCGCCGTTTCCCTCTCCTGCTCCCCTCCGGCGTCCAGCAGCAGCAACCCCAGCGCCGCCCCGCCCGCTCCGGCCAGCGCCGCCAGCACTCCCCCAGCCGCCCTCGACCGCCTCCGGCCTTTCCCGCCGTTCGAGCCGCCGAAGATCCGCCAGAAAACCCTAACCCTAGCCCTAATTCTCTCCCCCGTGTCCGACACAGGACACGAGTCTTGTGTCGTGTCGGACACATTTCGACCCCGATTTTTGGGTCCCGTTCAGGTGCGTGTATCTTCTTACTCGTAGCTCGGATTTCAATTCCGTAAATTGCGTTGCGAAGCCTGTATGACCCTCTCGGTGCCCGGATAAACTGCTCGGGGCATCGCGTCCTGTGGTGATCGCACACCGTGATCCAAAAACAGGAAAAACCAGACTCTGTTTTACCCCAGAACTGAGTACGCCCCGCCAAACGGGACGACTTGGTCGCATGCGGTCTTTACAGATACGTGCGCGCCATCGATACGGACGTGTGAGATTTCGCGAAAGCTGATTCGGGTATGCGTGCACACTGGAATCAACGCGTATCCGCGGACATCGCCCCGTATCCGACTTTTCTGCAATTCGCCCTAACTTCTTGTACACTCGTCGGATCGAGACGAAACTTGCGCCATCAGACTCGTAGCGATACGCTGGTCCTGTGGGTCAAGTTTGGCTCGATTCTGAGAACGTTGACAAAATCGCGTGTCGTGGGCCCCATAGGCCCCGCTCGACGGGCGATTTTGTGACCGGCTCATCGGAATTCAATTCTGAAAGTTCCGTTGGGTTCGTATCAGCGTTCCTGACCTGATAACACTAAGTTTGGTGCATTTGGAGACTTTTGACCCTGACGCATTTTTTCGGTGCAAAGCGGGCCCACCGGCGGACCCCGTTTTGACCCAAAACTGTCGTTTTTGCCCTTGTCTCCAAATTGGACCCAAGGACAAGCGTTTCTAGCTATTTGACATCTTTTGAGCATGATGGTAATGTCTATTTCAGCTTTTGGACTCATTTCTGGAATTTTCCTGAGATACAATTAATTGGATCCAAACAACAGGCAAGTACCTGCACTTCAAGTTAAATCTTTATATTATGCTAATTAATTCCCTGCTTTACTAGTACCCTTGATGATTACACCTAGTGTTAGGAATACTGGATTTTATGTCTTGAATATTGGAGTTCATGTCTTGTTTTTCATGTCGGGTGGGAGAATACTAGAAGGCATGTAGTTTACCCTTCCCCTTGTCGTGTTTAATAGCTGTTGGTACGCGACTGTACCCTCAGTCGGATCTCGATTATTCCTGTTTAATAGCCGTTTGTGACGGCCGGATTAGCCTTATAAACCCCTACATGCCAACTATGTATTCTAAAACAAACACAAGTTCACACAGATAGTTTCTGGATCTTGTTATAGTTCTTGCTGACTGTGGTAGTTTCTTTTCCCTGTCTCATTTATTCCTGCTTTCTCATCTTTCTGTTTATAGTATTAACTCTGAGATATTGATGTTCTTTTATGCAATTTTCTCAATATGATACTCAATTTAATTGTCATAAATATTTAGTTTAATCTTGTTGTGCATTGTGTACTTTGCTCCTTTACTGACTGGATCCGTTGATTTAGGCGATGATGAGGACCTTGCCCCTACATATTATGGTCCCTATGAGGGAACAGATGACACTTATGAGGAGCCAGATCCCACCCAGGAGACCCCTGCTGTAGAGTAGTTAGCAGTAGCTATTTTATTTCACGCTCTTTTATCTTAGTAATCGGGTTTGTCCCCGATTTTAAATTCTAAAGTCTGTATTAAACATTTGATTCTGTTGTCACATTTATTTCATCTGAAATCTTAAGCATTTGTTTCCCATTATTATCTTGCCTATGTTTTTGTGAATGAGCTAGTTTAGTTAAATGTGGATTTGACCTAGACAGCGTACTACCGCCGACTCTGCGGCGTAGGCTGGACGTACCCACGCACTCGTGCCCGAATTTCCGGGTGCGGGTCGTGACACATTTTTGTGGTGGCCCATGCAGGTCCAAATGACTAAATTGTTCGGTTCCAACTTAGGGACCAAACCGGCCTGCAACAAGATTGAGAATTTTAGGATAAAAGCTCATTCACAGAATATGATCTTTACTTCCAATCTTGATATCGGTCCTAGTCAATTTTTCCTATCGCCCTTGATTTTCAAGTAATCTATTCTGATCTTCCTATTCCTTAATCTTTCAGAATGGTCCAGACAAGGAACACAGTAGGAGGCACATCAGAACCAGCTGAGCAGAATATGCCCGAAACTCTTGCACTCCCGCCGCCTCCATCTACTCCAGCAGTTACTCTAGATGGGGCACAGCTACTCGGAGTATTCCAGGGACTCGTAGAATCCTAGAAAGAACAGACTGCACTTCTACGGACCAGTCTCTCAGAAGCTCTTAGGTCCCAGGAGTCGCCACTCAAGAGGCCAGGGAGTGCCAAAGACTTCAAGAACCTTAGACCCCTGGAATTCTACGGAACTGAGGGCATTCTCTATGCCGATGAGTGGATAGAGAATGTCGAGAGACTCCTGAAGACTGCTCGGGTCCCTGACGATCTCAAAGTGGAGTCCGCAAGCCTGTAACTGTTCGACATAGCTCAGACCTGGTTCAGAGATGAACCCCAACTATCTGCTCCCGACCTCACCTGGGAGGACTTCAAGAGGCTATTCAAGGAGAAATTCTACCCCGAAGTGTCTCGGGAAGCTCTCGAAAGCCAATTCGAGAGACTGGAACAAGGTAACCTATCTGTTGATGAGTACACTGCTGAATTTAGCAGGTTGAGCCACTTTACGGAGTACATGGTTCATACCCCGGAGGACAGAGCCCGTAGATTCAAGAAGGGGCTGTCTCCGGATATTCGCCTTGCTGTCACCACCAGCCGAGCTCGCACCTATGAGAAAATCTTGAGCGTGGCACAAGGCTTCGAGAGAGACATGGGGCATAAACTAAAGCGGGAGAGAGATACTGGAAATACGGGACCCAACAAACGCCCATTTCAACAACAACAACAGCAGAGGGCCCCGCAGCAAACTCAGCGTCCTCTCCCTCGAGCTCCAGCACCCCAACACCAGACTCAAGGACAGAACCAACAAGCTGCTACTTGTAACTTTTGCCAAAAACCAGGTCACACTTGGCAAGTCTGCAGGAAGAGGCTAGGTGCCTGCCTCTACTGCGGCTCAGCAGCGCATCAAATGAGGGACTATCCTGCTGCTCAAGGACGCCCAGCTGCACCAAAGGCTCCCGTCCAGGCCAGGCCCCCAGCAGCACAGCAGAAGGGACCCCCGCTTCCAACACAACAACAACGCTTTCCTCAGCACCAACAGCAGCAACAGCGGGGTGCACCTCAGCAAGGCCGTGCTTTTGCAATGACTCTGGAAGAAGCTGAAGCCACAGCAGACGTGATCACAGGTTCTGTGCTTATAAATTCAATACCAGCCATTATTTTATTTGATTCTGGAGCTTCACATTCATTCATGTCAGTAGATTTCCTTATGAAGCACAGCTTAATCACTGAACCCCTTAGGAATTATTATAAGATCATTACCGGTGGAGGAATTATCCCGGTTAGTGATGCATGTAACAATTGTCCTATTACATTATGTGGAAGAGAACTATATGCTAGGCTACTCGTAATGCCAGTTCCCAGTTTTGACATTATACTGGGTATGGATTGGTTGAGTCAACACCATGCCACTTTAGACTATCACAGAGGTAATATAATCTTCAGGCCCCCTGACAAGCCAGAATTTGAATTTGCTAGGGGTTCTAGAGAAATGGGTAGTAACAAAATTTGTGGAGCCCTAGTAACAAAAGAACTGCCTATCATCTCTGAATATCTTGATGTCTTCCCTGAGGATCTCCCAGGCTTACCCCCAGACCGAGAAGTTGAATTCTCTATTGACTTAGTACCGGGAGCAGCGCCAGTATCTCAAAATCCCTACAGAATCAACAAGAAGGAGATAATAGAACTAAATGAGCAAATAAAAGAGTTAGAAGACAAATGCTTCATTAGGTCTAGTGTCTCACCCTGGGGAGCTCCAGTATTATTTGTGCCCAAGAAGGATGGAACATCCCGAATGTGTATTGACTATAGGGCTTTGAATGCCTTAACAATTAAGAATAAGTATCCCCTACCCAGGATAGATGACTTATTTGATCAATTAAGTGGAGCTCGAGTATTTTCAAAGATTGATTTGAGGTCTGGTTACCACCAAGTAAGGGTGAGGAAGGAAGACATCCCTAAAACTGCTTTCAATACTCGGAACGGACACTACGAATTCTTAGTAATGCCGTTCGGGTTGACGAATGCTCCAGCAGTTTTTATGAACTTGATGAACAGAGTCTTCCAGCCATACCTAGACAAATTTGTAGTGGTCTTTATTGATGATATTTTGATCTATTCCAAGACTCCTGAAGAACATGAAGAACACTTGAGGCTGGCATTGGAGACTTTGAGGAAGGAAAAACTTTACGGAAAATTATCTAAATGTGCATTCTTCCTAAACAAAGTAGAATTCTTGGGACATGTTGTGACTGGAGATAGAATAGCAGTAGATCCCAAGAAGATAGTGGCAGTTGAATCATGGCCCACTCCAGACTCTGTAGCGGAGATTAGAAGCTTCCTGGGACTAGCTGGCTACTATCGGAAGTTTGTGAAGGACTTTGCTAGAATTGCTGAACCCATGACAAAATTAACAAGGAAGGATAAAGAGTTCACCTGGACTGAGGAATGTCAGCATGCTTTTGAGGAATTGAAGAAAAGGCTGACTACTGCCCCTATTCTGACCTTACCTTCTGGAACCGGAGGATTCGCTATATATAGCGATGCTTCTGGAAAAGGTCTAGGTTGTGTATTGGAGCAGAACAAGAAGGTAATAGCATATGCCTTTAGACAGCTTCGACCTCATGAAAAGAACTATCCAACTCATGATTTAGAATTGGCAGCTGTCATTTTTGCTCTTAAGCTATGGAAGCATTATCTTTATGGAGAAAAGGTGGAAATATTTACAGACCACAAAAGCCTAAAATATATCTTCACTCAGAAAGAGCTGAACATGAGGCAAAGAAGGTGGCTGGAACTAATGAAAGACTTTGATATCACCCTTCAATATCATCCTGGGAAGGCCAATGTAGTTGCTGATGCTCTAAGCAGATATCCTATGGCGATGTACTTGACTATGGATCGACACTTGCTCGAGGACTTGGAAAGTCTAGGTATTGAGGTAATTATCCTAGGAAAAAAAGGCCAAATGATGAACTTGCAGATTCAGTCTACCTTAATAGATAAGATCAAGGAGACTCAGTTTCAAGACGAAGGCCTGCAAAGCATTCGAGGTCAAGTGCAAGCTGGATTAGTGGAAGATTTCAGAATTCATGAAGATGGATCACTGAGGCATGGAGATAGATTATGTGTACCTCAAGGAGATATAAGAGAAGAAATTATGCAAGAGGCGCACAGATCGCAATACTCTATACATCCAGGAGCCAACAAGATGTACAAGGACCTGAGGACGCATGTTTGGTGGCATGGCATGAAAAGAGAAGTAGCCAGGTTCGTATCTCGTTATTTAGTGTACCAACAGGTCAAGGCAGAAAGACAAAGACCTGGGGGATTGCTTCAACCACTACCCATTCCGGAGTGGAAGTGGGAACATATTACAATGGATTTTGTTTCTGGACTTCCAAGGACACCTAGTGGAAAGGATGCAATCTGGGTGATAGTAGATAGACTGACCAAATCTGCCCATTTTCTACCTTTCAAAGTAGGGCTATCTACAGAAAAGCTGGCAGATTTATATATCAGACATATTGTTAAATTGCATAGGATTCCAGTAAGTATTGTCTCCGACCGAGATTCAAGATTCACCTCTCACTTCTAGAAGAGCTTACAAGCCAGCTTGGGGACTCAACTCAAATTCAGCACAGCTTATCATCCCCAAACAGATGGACAATCGGAACGTACAATCCAGACCCTTGAAGATATGCTCCGTACATATGTTCTGGATTTTGGAGGATCGTGGGAAGACTATCTACATCTTATGGAGTTCTCTTATAATAACAGTTACCAAGCAAGTATTGAGATGACTCCATTTGAAGCTTTGTATGGACGAAGATGTCGTACCCCGCTATCATGGGATGACGTAGGAGAAAGAGCCTTACTGGGACCTGAGATGGTGATCGATTCAACTGAGAAGGTAAAAGAAATAAGGGATAGACTTCGAGTGGCTCAAGACAGGCAACGACATTGGGCAAATAGCCACTGAAGGCCCTTGGAATTTGAGGTAATTAAATTTATGAAATTCAAGTTAATTTAAACATTATGATTATGCAACTAAGACTTGATTATGACTCTATTTTAAGGTTGGAGAACTGGTATTCCTGAAGATTTCTCCGACACGTGGCACCATTAGGTTCGGAAGGAGTGGAAAACTCAGCCCAAGATTTATTGGACCTTTTGGCATTCAGGAGAAAATCGGAGAAGTGGCATACCGACTGGCATTGCCACCCTCTCTGGATGGAGTCCATAACGTCTTCCACGTGTCGCAGCTGAGAAAGTACGTGTCAGACCCCAGCCATATTTTGGATCACTCAGAGCTCGAAGTAGGCCCAAGTTTGACTTACCAAGAGCAGCCCGTGGAGATACTGGATCGATCGGAGAAAGTTCTATGGAACCAGGTTATCTCCCTTGTTCGTGTAGCTTGGAAGCACCATTCTCCCGGCGAATCCACCTGGGAACGAGAAGACGAGATTAGAGAACGCTACCCTTACCTTTTTGAACCCTGAGGTATATTTTAATTTCCCGGCCTTTCTTTTCGTGCCATTGTTATTCTTAAATTTTGAGGACAAAATTTTATAAGTTGGGTAGATTGTAAACCCCTGATTTTTCAAAAATATTAAAATTAGGATTTTTTACAATTTTCTAGAATTTTCTGGGAATTTTCTGAAATTAAAATCAGGGTTTTTAAATATTAAATAATTTTTAATTGTTAATAAACAATATTAAAATATCATGGAAATAATATTTTTGGGTGTAAAATGGAAAACTGGACTTAGGGTAATTTTTCTGGAATTTATCGGGCCCCGGACCTAATTTTAAATACCTAAAAACTATTTATTTATTTATTTATTTATTTATTAATTATTTTATTTAAATTCCTTAACCCAACCGGGCCCAAGCCCAACAAGGCCCAGCCCAACCCACCTATCCCAGCCCGGCCCACAGCCTAGCGGGTCGGGTCGGGTCAGTCAAACCCGAACCGTGCCTCCGCCCGACCCGCTGACCCGGTCACCCCAGCCCTCTTCCCCGCCTGAACCGCGCCGGCGCCCGCTTCCTCCGCGGCCACGTCCCCCTCCCCTCCTCCGCCTTCCCCGGCCCTCGACGCCACCCTCTCCCCTATATAACCCCCTTCCTCCTCCCTCCGGCCACCGTCGACCTCCTCCTCTCCTCCGCCTCACCTCGCCACACGCCGCGCCGCCTCGCCCGCCTTTGCCAGCCCCGCCTCCCTGCGCCACCGCCCGTCTCTGCCGTTTCCCTCTCCTGCTCCCCTCCGACGTCCAGCAGCAGCAACCCCAGCGCCGCCCCGCCCGCTCCGGCGCTCCACCGCCTCCGGCCAGCGCCGCCAGCACTCCCCCAGCCGCCCTCGACCGCCTCCGGCCTTCCCCGCCGCCCGAGCCGCCGGAGATGCGCCGAAAAACCCTAACCCTAGCCCTAATTCTCTCCCCCGTGTCCGACACAGGACACGAGTCCTGTGTCGTGTCGGACACATTTTGACCCCGGTTTTTGGGTCCTGTTCAGGTGCGTGTATCTTCTTACTCGTAGCTCGGATTTCAATTCCGTAAATTGCGTTGCGAAGCCTGTATGACCCTCTCGGTGTCCGGACAAACCGTTCGGGGCATCGCGTCCTGTGGTGATCGCACACCGCGATCCAAAAACAGGAAAAACCAGACTCGGTTTCACCCCGGAACTGAGTACGCCCAGCCAAACGGGACGACTTGGTCGCGTGCGGTCTTCACAGATACGTGCGCGCCGTCGATACAGACGTGTGAGATTTCACGGAAGCTGATTCGGGTGTGCGTGCACACCGGAATCAATGCGTATCCGCGGACATCGCCCCGTATCTGACTTTTCTGCAATTCGCCCTAACTTCTTGTACACTCGTCGGATCGAGACAAAACTTGTGCCAACGGACTCGTAGCGATACGCTGGTCCTGTGGGTCAAGTTTGGCTCGATTCTGAGAACGTTGACGAAATTGCGTGTCGTGGGCCCCATAGGCCCCGCTCGACGGGCGATTTTGTGACCGGCTCATCGGAATTCAATTTTGAAAGTTCCGTTGGGTTCGTATCAGCGTTCCTGACCTGTTGACACTAAGTTTGGTGCATTTGGAGACTTTTAACCCTGACGCGTTTTTTCGGTGCAAAGCGGGCCCACCGGCGGACCCCGTTTTGACCCGAAACTGTCGTTTTTGCCCTTGTCTCCAAATTGGACCCAAGGACAGGCGTTTCTAGCTATTTGACATCTTCTGAGCGTGATTGTAATGTCTATTTCAGGTTTTGGACTCATTTCTGGAATTTCCCCGAGATACAATTAATTGGATCCAAACAACAGGCAAGTACCTGTACTTCAAGTTAAATCTTTATATTGTGCTAATTAATTCTCTGCTTTACTAGTACCCTTGATGATTACACCTAGTGTTAGGAATACTGGATTTCATGTCTTGAATATTGGATTTCATGTCTTATTTTTCATGTCGGGTGGGAGAATACTAGAAGGCATGTAGTTTACCCTTCCCCTTGTCGTGTTTAATAGCTGTTGGTACACGACTGTACCCTCAGCCGGATCTCGATTATTCCTATTTAATAGCCGTTTGTGATGGCCAAATTAGCCTTATAAACCCCTACATGCCAACTATGTATTCTAAAACAAACACAAGTTCACACAGATAGTTTCTGGATCTTGTTATAGTTCTTGCTGACTGTGGTAGTTTCTTTTCCCTGTCTTATTTATTCCTGCTTTCTTATCTTCCTATTTATAGTATTAACTCTGAGATATTGATATTCTTTTATGCAATTTTCTCAATAAGATACTCAATTTAATTGTCATAAATATTTAGTTTAATCTTGTTGTGCATTGTGTACTTTGCTCCTTTCCTGACTGGATCCGTTGATTTAGGCGATGATGAGGACCTTGTCCCTACATATTATGGTCCCTATGAGGGAACATATGACACTTATGAGGAGCCAGATCCCACCCAGGAGACCCCTACTGCAGAGTAGTTAGCAGTAGCTATTTTATTTCACGCTCTTTTATCTTAGTAATCAGGTTTGTCCCCGATTTTAAATTCTGAAGTCTGTATTAAACATTTGATTCTGTTGTCACATTTATTTCATCTGAAATCTTAAGCATTTGTTTCCCATTATTATCTTGCCTATGTTTTTGTGAATGAGCTAGTTTAGTTAAATATGGATTTGACCTAGACATCGTACTACCGCCGACTCTGCGGCGTAGGCTGGACGTACCCACGCACTCGTGCCCGAATTTTCGGGTGCCGGTCGTGACAAAATCTGATGCCAAGAATCTCTAATATAACCATGATTCAATAATGCATCCAAGTTTGATACCTCTATCTCTTTAGTACCATACTCTCTGCCAGTTCCCGTTCCTACTATAATTGTTCATACTAGTTGTTCTTATCACTCAAATACACGTCAAGTGCAACACCATACTAAGTGCTAAGCCCTTTTTAATACAACTCTAGATGTACACCCAAGTCTGTCTGCGGTGCCATCTCAATCATGACCAAGTCCACAGATCCTTACACATGTATATCATCTACTCATATATTAATATTCATATTTCTCATCTACCATAAAATTAATCCTCAAAATAATCGTCAAGGTTTAACTTCTCGATCAACAAAAATAAATTGCATATACCTCCTCAAAGTCAGATACTCAACATCGAAATAAAATTTTAATCACTTCTAAAATCTTTGTAGCCTTGACCATGTTTATTGAATCAATATTTGAAATCCTCAAAAATTTTAATGACACAATCTCAACTCCTCAATAATTCTCAAAATTAAGATTCCTTTCCACTCTTTAATTTATAAATCCACAAATATACATAAAAGTGCTCACGGTCTCTAATTCTCGAGGTGAACTCAAAATATCTATTGTCTACAACTGTGTACTAAAATTGTACTGCCCTAATTACTTGCACTATTTTCTTCAATGATCAAAGTTATCATCACATGTATTTTCTTCCATGATTTTCAATCTATATTAACTGGTATACAATCCGGTTATCATCACGCAGAGTGCTTACTGTTTGAGCGTCATTCTCGACTAACCCTCAAAATAGAACCATTAGCACTCTTGTATTATATCACTAGCTTCATTAATGGATCATCTCATCAAGCTCATTATAACTCATGATTACATGTATCTTCTATAACACTCATGTTTCTTTACTCTCATGGGCATGTATATGGTTCTTCATCTCGATTGATGTATAGGTATTTTCCTTTAATCCTTTAAAGCCTGTTAAACTAATCTGTGATACGCTTTACCATTTTTTTCCTTTCCAATTTCGATATTTCTCTACTCATGACATCTCATTATAGCTCTTTATGTGTATATATTTCCTTACCTTTAACACTTCTGATATCAATCATCAAATTGAACACCATGCTCCATTAATCCTTAACACAATTCCTGGATACTTAATTGTTCCCGTAGATCATCCAATTGCATAATCATGATTATCCAGGACGGGTATGTTGGCTCTGATACTAACTCTAGGAACTGTTACTGATACTCTGTACTCTCCTCTACTTATAGTCTCTAATGACACTTATCCTAGAACCATTGTTACAAGGTACTATGCTATGGGTTAATTCTAGATTAAGGCCTACTGCTCACATGCCCAACTAGGAAACACTTACAAACTCATAAGCAACACTCAGTCCGTACTAATACTCAAGACACAGACATAATCACAAGTCACTAATTATCATACTTAATCATGGAATCCTCAAGGATATAAGCTCCAAAGGAACTGGGTTGAGGACTGAAGGTGTTTCTACTACTAGCAACCCAAGAAATGATGGAAAAAGTCCTGTATAACAGAAATAGATAAGTATTGAGATGATACTTTAAGAACAAATTTTAAGACACAACCTGATAATCATACACGTCGGTCAGAAATCATGACGCTGAGAATCCTCGCCATGCCAGAAAGCATAGGTGCGATAAACGACAGGTTCTGTAACTAAAGTACGCAATCCTATAGTCATGTCATCTAGAATCTTCGCCACGCCAACCGGTATGGCTGCGATAAACTCTAGGTTCCATAACCAAAACAGACGTTTCACCTTTCTCACTGTTCTCATCAATATATGTCATCATATGATATCATAAAATTTAGTTCGTAAAATTTATCTCGGCATGAAATCAACTCTACAATGAAACCAAAATCCTAATTTAATAATTGATCAACATGAATCAAACTCAATATCAACGAGTGAGGACGGACGGAAACAAGGCGAAGGATTTAAAATTTAAAATTATAATAAGATTCTCAAGGGGTCATCCCAGGAATCTCTCAAGAATTTGTGATTGAGTATCCTCTCTCATCTTAGTATCCTATGTCCTATATTCTATAGCAGGTATATAGTAGTACAACTATGACGTCGCACAACCACGATATCGCACAACTTGCGAAGTCTGACCTGCATGGGCCACCACTAAAAACGTGTCATGACCCGCACCCGATTTAGGGGTACGAGAGCGTGGGTACGTCCAACCTACGCCGCAGCATCGGCGGTAGAACGCTATCTAGGTCATGTAACTATCTAATCAATCTCACATGAATACCCAACTCCATAAGGAGACGTGGATATCATAAAATAATGCTGGATACTCAATCACATAAACTAAGCACGATGAGATATCAAGGCAAGCAAAGAAATACCAGACAAATCTAACAGTAAAATAGTCATATCAGCAACATCCAATCCTCAAGTGTGTCAGAAACAAGTCCACTAAGGTCACAGTCTGGAAAATATTTTCCAGTCAGGAAGGAGCAAAGTACATCTGTAAATAGTAGTTCTGTATTAATGATATAAACTATGTAGCAGTATATAGATGGAAATATACAAGATGCATGTATATGTACGAGAAATGTACAAATAAAAGAAATACTGGAAATACTGTAAGTAAATGCAAAAAAAGGAACAATATGTCAATGAGCAAGGATACTATGACTAAGTGTGTGAGTACTAGCTTTAACATGTGATTGGCTTGGGAACTTGATCAGGCTGGTTACATGTGATTAGCTATGATTCATGTAAGGTCAGGCTAACCGTTGGTTAGCTATGATGCATGTAGAGGTCAGGCTAATAACACGTAACAGCTATGAATCATGTAAATGGTCAGGCCGCACCCGACGTAAGATGTGGGGTGAGCTATGATGCATGTAGAGTTGGGTATGATCACATATCTATACTAAAATACTCCCCACCCCTGACTGGTATAGTAGATCCAATCATGGTACGCTATAGCACGGGATTCCCTAGGGAGGTAGCAAATCTCCCCGGGAATCAGTGTCTGTACATGCACAAGATAACAAGGGAACAAGTCTTGTACAAGCTACACCATAAATAAGGAATAACATCTCATGACGAGATCCGTGTGTACCAATCCGTGTAACCAGCGTGTCAAGAGCATGAATGTCTACACTAGATACAGTGAACATAGGGGATATCATAAATAAGAAACTAATCAGAGAATGTACTCGCCTTGGTCCTTAGCTGGTAAAACCAATGTCCTGTCCCAGAGTATCGTCTGGAGGATCCATCAGTCCTATAACATATAATAAATAATACAACGTTTGCATCAGATGCTATACTAGCACAACACAATACATGAAGTCAGGGGCTCTGCCAGATATGGCACTGGTCAATCTAGGGTCAGTGTGCGTCAAGTTGCACGGGCGTCGCGTCTGCGATTGCTGGGCAAGACAGACGATCAAAATGGTACGGGGCTTGCCAGTACGTCAGTGTACGCGTGACAGACTGCTAATAGTTCACAGGGTCACAAGGTCATGTATAAATACAGGGTATCCGTA
The DNA here is from genome assembly GCA_036927795.1 of Iris macrosiphon. Classification (NCBI taxonomy): domain Eukaryota; kingdom Viridiplantae; phylum Streptophyta; class Magnoliopsida; order Asparagales; family Iridaceae; genus Iris; species Iris macrosiphon. The sequence continues at coordinate 86,715 of JAYESA010000246.1, forward strand.
TTTACACTCGGGTTACCTAGAAGAGATATTTATAAATATACATATTACCAATAATTAAATTAATACATATATGAGTTATACCATAATATATACAAAATATATATATAAGTGTATATACATTAAATAGATTTATGTACTATATATATATTAGTGACAAAATATACATGTGTTATTTCTTATACATATATATACACTAATAAAATTTACTTATACCATATATGTATACAAGTATATATATATACCAAAATACCAAAACAAGTATATATATATATATATATACATACCAAATTACGTACATATATCAAAATAAATATGCATATTTATTTATATATACCAAATTAATAATTACCTACATATACAAAATACAGATATACATATATACCAATTTAACAATAATATATATATATATATATATATATATATATATATATATATATATATATATATATATATATATATATATTTCATATGTATGCCAAACATATATATATATATATATATATATATATATATATATATATTGAAAATATATTAAGTATATATAAAACATATATATATATATATATATATATATATATATATATATATATATATATATATATATATATACATATCAATAATATATATATATATATATATATACATATGCCAATTAAATATATATATACATACACAATATTCATATACATTAGTACATACATATACTAAGTATATATATATATATATATACTATACTTATACATGTTTTAAACACTAATTAAATAAATAATATACATATACTTATATTAAATACATACATATATGTATATACGTATGTATATATATACATATATATATATATATACATAGGAAGAAGGAAGAGGGAGAAGAGAGGAGAAGCTCTCACAGGGGGGGCTGGTGGAGGCTGGCTGGCCGGCCCGAGGGGGAGCTGGCCGGCGGAGGAAATAGGAATTGAAGGAGCTCGACGGATGGGTGGCTGAACTGGCGGGCAGGGGAGAAGCAGTGGGGTGTTGCTGTGGAGACAGCAGGCGGAGGGGATGCACCGGAGTCGGGTCTGGGGCTGTGCTGCACCGCCGGGGTCGGCTGGAGCGGGGTGCAGCAGCCGGAGTCGGCTCGTGTGGTGATGGTGGCTCGGGAAGTGTTGAGGCAGATGCAGCGGGGCTCCAGGGAAGAGCTGCCGGAGCAGGGAAGCTGAACCGGTTGCTGGTGGTGGTGCTGATCCACCGTGGTGGTGCTGGAGCAGTGGAGAGCCGCCGGAAGGAGGGCAGGTCGGGGAGTGGGCTCGCTAGGGAAGCAGAGGAAGTCGGGAACTCGCCGGGGTCGGACTCGAGTGGAGGAGATAGGGGGTGTAGGAGGCTTGCCGGGCCGGATAGATGTTCAGTGGGGAGCTCGCCTTGTCGAGGGCGCAGGGATGGACGAACCGGTCGGGGAGTCCGGGCTGCAGGTGGAGCTCAAGATGGCCGGTGTGGTTGACTCCTGAGGTATTTGCAGTGGGAATAAGGCAGGTCGGGGAAGATGGTTTGGCCTGCTGGATGTGGGGCCGAGGATGGTCGGAGTGAGGTCGGGCCTGGGAGGAGAACAACAGCTGGGGACGGAAGGTTGATGCAGGGAACAGTGATCTGGGGTCGGGGTCGGGCTACCGGAGCTGGGCCGGAGTGCTCGTGAACAGTTGCCGGAGGGTGGAGGGTTGCAGTGGAGTCGGGGGGTGGTTCGGCCGCCGGAGAGTAAGCTGTAGGGTGGTGGTGGTGTTTCCCCCCCTCTCATCAATTCAAAAGAATGAGAAGAAGAAGAAGGGAAGAAGAAGAAGAAGAGAAGAAGAAAAATAAAGAAGTGAAGAAATGGAGGAATGGAGGAGGCTACGGTTTAGGGAGCTTGGGGGCTAGTGAGGAGGTGTGCTCCCCTAGGTTTTTGGGGATTAGGGCTAGTGAGGACATTAAATAGGGTGATGTGAGAGGGAATGAAGGGTGGTGATTGACCCATTGAATGGATGGCCAAGATTAAACATGAATAAAATTTTCATGTGGGGATGAGGGTGTGGGTTGATTAGTCAAAATTTGGGGTTCTCCATTGGGTTGAACCAATGGGGTGTTGACACCAAATATAAATTTGTAAATTAGCCCCCATAAATTTGGGTATTTGTGCAGATGCATAAAATGATAAAAATTGGGTGGGCGATTCGGTGTTCGGTGTTTTGCAGAGTGAGGGGGCATTGTGTGTGTCGCACGGGCTTAAATAGCAGGGCACTGGAATTAAATTAGGATTTTTGGAATTTGTTAAAATGGTATCCTCAAATTAATTAGAAATAAATGCAAGCTGTGTTCTAAAATTAATTAGAAGTACATAGGGCCAAAATCAGGTTGGGTCATCAATAACATTAATGGAGAAGACTTAGAACAGAATATTATCCTAATTTGGGTCGTACAAAAAATAGGTCAAGATTGCCTCCAATTTTGATTGGAACGCACAACGATACAAAATAGGAATTTATCCAAAAATATAATAAACGTCCGCGACAATTTTTGTCCGGCTAAAATGAAGGTACAGAGATCATAATTATGAGTTGCAAAAATATCAGAATGAAAGGCAGGCACGTCTAGGGCAAGGTTGTAAAATTTGTTGGAAGGCAAAAGTCAGGGTAGCGCTCCAAATATCGAAGCAACGGCAGCGCGCAACAATTAAATAAATACGGTAATTAATACAACCTCCAATAAATTAATTCTAAAATAAAACAATTAAATACATAATCCCCATTATTCGATCAGGTGTTCGTCTAGTGGCCTCTAGGTCAAGTCTACCAGCTCAGACATTAAGAACACAGTATATAATATAATATATTTAAATACATACCTCATGCAATTATTTAATTTAAATACAATATTGAGAAATCATTTAATATAAATACCACAATACTGATAATTATAAAAAGTCGAAAATACCCCTGTTTTCAGAATGTGGTAGTGATAAGACTAATAGTCCACCCTGAGGCTTAACACACCTTACTTACGGGGGGGGGGAGGGGTGTGGCTATTAGGCAATGTGTACTGAGAGTGTGAGCTTTGGCTATCTAGACTTGATAGATGTGTTTGCTTGCTTGTTCTGCATTATGTGCATAATCTTGTATTGATAGGAGCTTGCATTATCGTATTTGGTTAGGACATCTTATGCACAAGGATTATCTCTCGAGCGATCCCTGGGGCACTGGGGATCGTTCGGCCGGGAAGAGATCTGAAACTAGATACCTGAGACTTGTACGTCCTTTTGGTAGACCGTCTATTAGTGAGATGGGCTTGTACGTCCCAACTGCTAATCCCGTTGAGGGGACCATCATGTAGTTAGGGCGTATGCTAGGCTAGCCTTCTTGCATACCTAACTGTTTGATGCAGGGACGAACTGGAAACTAGAGAACTGTATACTTTATGTTATACAAATTGTGGCTAACTTGTGTGTCTGCTGCAGGGATAATCGTTCGGCCGTGGGTAAGAAATATTATGAGTTTATCTATAGCCTGCTTAATCATTCAGTATGCCTCATAGGTTATCTGCTAGTGCAATTATGCATTCGCATCGGTTGGACAATGGCTATTAGTGCAAAGCTGAACCTTGGTCACAACTGCTAATAGTACCAGTATGTGAGTCATTGGATAGATAGATTTCCGCTGCCAATCCTGAGTTTCTCGGGGACCGAAATCATATAGATGTGTTGCCTTAATCGCTTGAGTAAATGATAGTCCACTTGTTATGCTTGCCTCGATTGGAGATTTGCCCCGAGAGTTAGATTATGGATCCACAATACATGCTGCGCACTACACGATAAAAACTGTCCCTTATAGTTGCTGGAATGCTTGAGTATCGAATATGCAAAGCTGGATTCCAACTCGTGTTTTGAAATATGTAATCTGACTAGTTCTGAGCTGCATGAAATGAACATAAGTAAAACTAGCAAGATCACTAGTAATGCAATATTTTCTCACTTGATTACTTAGTGTGGGTTTCAGGGGGTGTAGCTTCTGTTCAGTTGTTTATCTCACCAGTACTTGTATAAAGTGCTGACCCACCAACAGTTTGCTTGTTCTCAGGTACTCGTTCGTCCGAGGAAGCGATAGCCGTGCCTCATCCCAAAGAACCAAAAATTTGGAATCGATGCCTTGAGCTACATCGAGATTGTACCTGCTTTGAGCTGCTTTTGTATAGAGGGACATGATGTATGGAACGGTATCATTATAATCGAGAGAAAGAGTGCTTGAGCGATTGTAACCTCGGCCATGTGCCGCTTGTAACACTTTTGATTATCAATAAAAGAGCTTATTTATCATGTGCCACTGTGTTCTTTACTTTTCTGCAATATGTGTGCCGCTGCTTCAGTATGGAATAGCTTACTTGCCCTTGTATCAAAGCTTTGGCCTTGTGCAAGTGCACTTTAGCCTTGTACGACATCACGTCCCGATGAGAACAATGGTCCTGCGGGAGAGCTGTAACATGGTGATTCACATTCAGCAGTGACTATTGGCCTTGCGGGAGATTGGGGCGTAACATAATGGTATCAGAGCGACTCGATTCCTTGCCCATTCCGTTGCCTCTGACTCTGAGTTATGTTGTGCTGCAATGAACGTTCCATACAATAAGTTCATAGATATTCTCAAAGATGGCCACAAAAGTTTTTTGGATTTGTTTTCATTACTTGAGATGTGATTTATGATTTCTGGATTGCTGAGTTTTGATTTGGGATGGTGAGGGATAAGGACTATCGCTGCTCTGTATTTTCGTGAGTTTCTCCTTGAGTTTCGAGGACGAAACTCTTTATTGGTGGGTAAGTATGTAGTGCCCCGCTCCGCGTAGGCACTATGTACAAGTGAGATCGCCTTGCTTGCTCGAACGGAAGTCTTCTCGGAGAGTTCCCGACCGATTAAACAATGTGAGTGGGCAGAACTGCATTCTCTGATTCTTGCACGACTTAATAATGAATCTGAGTTTGTGAATGCTTGTTGCTAAAAAAGATTGTTTCATAAGAAGAATGCTAGAACCGACTCAGTATGCTAATAAGAGAACTCACATAGCTTGTCATTGAAACAAATCTGCTTGCTTGCCTAATAAGAGAACTGGAAATGCTTGTCTAAATGAGATAGAACCTTGCCATGCTAATAACAGGAGTAAAAAGGATTGCTTGCACTTATTCGTGATATCATATGCTAGACTGGAAACCTTGGATGCTTGTCCCACAATAGATAGAATTTACATGCTAGAGTTATAGAATTGTTCTTGCTTGTAACTTGTTTAACGAGTTAGCTTTGCTTGAACATGCTTCATTTATTGCTTGTCATAAGATGGAACTTGGCCAATGGCGTGAGCTTGTGAATCTAGACTAATATTCCACCCTGAGGCTTAACACACCTTACTTATGGGGGGGTGTGTGGCTATTAGGCAATGTGTACTGAGAGTGTGAGCTTTGGCTATCTAGACTTGATAGATGTGTTTGCTTGCTTGTTCTGCATCATGTGCATAATCTTGTATTGATAGGAGCTTGCATTATCGTATTTGGTAAGGACAACTTGTGCACTAGGATTATCTCTCGAGCGATTCCTGGGGCACTGGGGATCGTTCTGCCGGGAAGAGATCTGGAACTAGATACCTGAGGCTTGTACGTCCTTTTGGTAGACCGTCTATTAGTGAGATGGGCTTGTACGTCCCAACTGCTAATCCCGTTGAGGGGACCATCATGTAGTTAGGGCGCATGCTAGGCTAGCCTTCTTGCATACCTAACTGTTTGATGCAGGGACGAACAGGAAACTAGAGAACTGTATACTTTATGTTATGCAAATTGTGGCTAACTTGTGTGTCTGCTGCAGGGATAACCGTTCGGCCGTGGGTAGAAATATTATGAGTTTATCTATAGCCTGCTTAATCATTCAGTATGCCTCGTGGGTTATCTGCTAGTGCAATTATGCATTCGCATCGGTTGGACAATGGCTATTAGTGCAAAGCTGAACCTTGGTCACAACTGCTAATAGTACCAGTATGTGAGTCATTGGATAGATAGATTTTCGCTGCCAATCCTGAGTTTTTCGGGGACCGAAATCATATAGATGTGTTGCCTTAATCGCTTGAGTAAATGATAGTCCACTTGTTATGCTTGCCTCGATTGGAGATTTGCCCCGAGAGTTAGATTATGGATCCACAATACATGTTGCACACTACACGATGAAAACTGTCCCTTATAGTTGCTGGAATGCTTGAGTATCGAATACGCAAAGCTGGATTCCAACTCGTGTTTTGAAAGATGTAATCTGACTAGTTCTGAGCTGCATGAAATGAACATAAGTAAAACTAGCAAGATCACTAGTAATGCAATATTTTCTCACTTGATTACTTAGTGTGGGTTTCAGGGGGTGTAGCTTCTGTTCAGTTGTTTATCTCACCAGTACTTGCATAAAGTGCTGACCCACCGACAGTTTGCTTGTTCTCAGGTACTCGTTCGTCCGAGGAAGCGATAGCCGTGCCTCATCCCAAGGAACCGGAAATCTGGAGTCGATGCCTTGAGCTACATCGAGATTGTGCCTGCTTTGAGCTGCTTTTGTATAGAGGGACATGATGTATGGAACGGTGTCATTGTAATCGAGAGAAAGAGTGCTTGAGCGATTGTAACCTCGGCCATGTGCCGCTTGTAACACTTTCGATTATCAATAAAAGAGCTTATTTATCATGTGCCACTGTGTTCTTTACTTTTCTGCAATATGTGTGCCGCTGCTTCAGTATGGAATAGCTTACTTACCCTTGTATCAAAGCTTTGGCCTTGTGCAAGTGCACTTTAGCCTTGCACGGCATCACATTCCGATGAGAACAATGGTCCTGCGAGAGAGCTGTAACGTGGTGATTCACGTTCAGCAGGGACTATTGGGCTTGTGGGAGATTGGGGCGTGACAACCTTGACTTATGCCGCTATTATAGCCTAGTTTTGCGAGCTTATTCTTTTATCAAGCTTGTTCACAACATATGTATTATTGGATACATACACTAGTATATTTTAGAATTAGTGTATTACAGTCTAATCAACCATAGTACGCTTGGTTCGCTCTTCGTATGACTACTTATGTTGATTGAGATAAAATTGACTTAGCTTCTTAGACGAATGTACTTGCCCTCTAGACATGTCTGAGCATATCGTATCGATTACATAACTATACTGATACAAGCATGCGAATAAGAATTTACCAAATAGGATTTCAATCCACGCCTGCCTTGACAATTCCCATTTGAATTCTTTAAACGCCTTGATCCCCATACTTCTATTCTATTACCCCCCCTTGAACTCTTTATTATTGTTTTTCGTCTTTTCTTATTTCAAAAAGATGAAAACTCATGCTTGGTATAAGTTTGACAAACATATAGTACTAGATATACCCCATAGGCCAATCATATTACTTAATGATTATTTTCCATAATTAAGGGCATATCATATGTGATATAATTGGTGATTAAACTTTTGAGGATTAAATAACATGATTAAATGATTTGAGGAATATTTTCTTAAATGTATAGCCTTATGTGGTAGATGGGTAAATTCTAAGTTGGGTAAATTTTTTATTATTAAACTTGAGGTGAATTATTTTAGATTATGACCAAGCAAGATTAGATAGAGAAATTATACCTTAATTTAATTTTGAAGACATAATTATTTTAAGTTGGGTAGATTATAAATTCTCTCACCCAAAATTAGGCCTACTTGGCTTAGATAGTGAAACTAGGGCTAGTTTGAATCCAACTAGAAATAGAACACGATATTTTATTTAAATTTGCAATATTTATATCACGTAGCGCACCTTATCGTTGCTTCGATAATTGGAGCACTACACTAGCCATTGCCTTCCTACAAATTTCATATTCTTGTCCTAGACATGCCAGTCATCTATTCTGACCTTTGTGTGACTTATAATTATGCTCTCTTGTGCTACATTTTAGTCGCACAATAATTGTCACGGACGTTATTTCTTAATTCTAAATAATTCCAACTTTGTATCCTTGTGCGTTCCAATCAAAATTGGAGACACAATCTTGACCCATTTCGTGTAACCTAATTTATGATAATATTCTACCCTGAGCCCTCTATGTCCATGACTCTTGTGTTCTACCTAATTTTAATCCCATGTACTTCTAATTAATTCAAGAACACCTTGCGCATTAATTTTAATTAATTTAAACCCAATTTCCATTTTTGTGCAATTTTCCAATTGTTGGGCACTTTTATGCAGAAGTGCATTGAAGTATCCACACCATTGGACATGATACATGCAGAAACCTACTTTCCCTTCATAGGAATTTTTTCCATAATTTTCGGAATGTGCAACGCACAACATCGCCCCTCATTTTAACCCTATCCTTGCATTTTAAACAATGTAACTTATAGCCCTCCAAACACCCCCATGTAAGGCCAGGCCCAACCCCAAGAGGATGTTGACCAAGCCCACCTACCTAGGTCAACCAGAAACCTAAATTTTACATACATATATATACAAATTTTCCTTTTCTTTTCCTTTTCTATTTTAAACACCAAAACCCATCCCTAACCTATTTTCCCAGCCGACTTCCCTATTCATCTTCATCTCCTTCCTTCAAACCGTCGACTGGAGCCAGCCCGCCGGACCGAACCCCTTCGCCGTGGACATCGTCAACCCCTCGCCAGAAGCCTCGCTGCCATCCTCTTGCAGCAGCCAATACCGACCCTCCCTACTCGCTGAGTCGTCTGAGATCCTCCGCTTGAACGCCTCTCCTCGACCCGTACACGACCACGAACCACCCATCCCCACCGTCTTCCGTCATCTTCCCCGGCCATCATCCCTCTCTCACCGTCCTCCTCTACTCGTCACTGTGCACTCCCCACGATCGTGCATTACCGAAGAAGCCAAATTTCCCGTCGTCTCCAGCCTCGACCTCCTTTCCTCGCCTGAACCCAGAGCACCCCGCCTGCCGACTACCTGATCCATACACCATCGCCACCACCATTATCACCACAGCCCTCTCGTCGACTCTCCTCCACCCGCCACTCGCCTGAAGCAGTCGGACGACGAGAAGCACCCCGCTGAACTCCTCCTCCTACCTTCCTGAGAACCTTCTCCCGTCAACCAAGCCGTACACCTCGACCACCACTACTGTCCTCCTCCCTGCTCCCTGTCTTCCTCCTCCTTCGACTTGCCGGACCTCTCCCTGGCCGGAGAAGCCATTCCCATTATCTCATCATCATCATCATCTCTTCATCATCTCACCATCATTATCTCATTATCATCATCATCTCTTCATCATCTCACCATCATCATCTCATCCTCATCCTCATCTCATAATCATCTCACCATCATCATCTCATCGTCATCTCACCATCATCATCCTCATCATAATCCTCATTGTCATCATCACCATCATCGTCATCATCGTCGTCATCGTCGTCCCCGTGCGCGTATCCCAAGGTTCGAACCTGTCACTCTTCCTTTATTTTATGTGTGTTGTGTAAATAACATCTAGGTTAGCATATTGGTTCAGTTCAGTTAGTTGACACTAGACCGTGTCGGAGAACCCAAACTCGTATACGTTACGTACGCGTATGCGTATATTGTTCAACTTGGTATATATAAATATATATTTAGTATATATATTCAAATGGGTATGTAACTTAATTACGGGTTATATTATTATATAATTATATGGATATATATGTAATTAAATGCTAAGTAATAGTTATGACTATATATGTATTTATATTGTACGACCCTAGGACACTGTGGACTATCCCGTATTTACCTTGACCATGTTGACCCTAAGAACTTATGAATGGTCTGCCTTATGTACACTGACGTGCTGGCGAGACCCGTATTATTTTGACTGTCTGATTTTGCACAGCAATTACAAACACGACACCCGCGTAATTAGACGTACAGTCAACCCTGTTAATTGACCAGTGCCACCCTAGTGTACCCTCTGAGCCCAGTGTTTATAGTTGTGTATGTAAGAGTGTAATGACTGATAATTATATTGTATTATATTATATGTATATAGGATATCGGATTATTCTGCGCGACTTATGGAGCAGGTTATTGGTACTACGCAGCTTTTTGCCAGGCAAGTATATCTTGTCATTGTACTGTTATTCATATTCTATATGTTGCATGCATCTTTATTTTCTGTCATTAGTTCATATATTTTAACTGCTATATAAAATGCGCGTCCAAGGAAACTTGGGTGCAACGACTGTATCGTCATAATTTATTTTTATTTATGTATATGCATTGACCTTGTTTATGAGACCGTCCCATTATCATGAAGCATCATTAGGTTTCATTGGCCGTGACACAACTATTATACGAGTGTGAGTCTCATATAGATCACGGACTGTGTGACAGGTCTGGCCTCCTGTACGTATGGGCCGTGCGTTAGGGATAACTGTTGTTAGAAACTTTGTATGCTAGAAGACTTACCAGTTATTAGTAGTCCATGGACATAGCCTATTGTAGTACGGTGGTCCAATCCTTGTCCTTGTCTGGTTGCAGGGTTGGGCTATTATACTAAAGATAGGCTATAAACCAAATCGTGTCATAGATGTGACATGCTTAGAGCATGGGGTGGGAAGAACAACAAGTACGACATTTGGGCTCCTATGCACTTTCCTTATTGTAACCCGGATGCTCCACCGGAGATACGGGCGGTGATGACCCCTATATATTATCAGGCGGCCTCTGCCGTTCAAAAGATGACATGCTTTGTAGGCTCCCAATTCTCCGAGAGAATCATGCCAATCCCATTTATGGCCAGATAGCCCATTTGTTAGAAAGTTGTTCTCAAACTGCATTCACTTAGACGGTTAGGTGACCCATTGGATATTTATTTCAGTACTTTATTGGCATGCTTCTATATATCTTGTTATGTCCCTCTAAGGACCTGGTCCCTTGCCAGGTGTAGATGTTCATGAGTATTCGCAGGAGCACAGATCCAGACTTGCTACGTATATTCCGAGGAGGTCTTCTCTTCGAGTCTCAGTGATTGCCAGTTGTAGTACTTATATTGTGTTAGCTTTTATATTCTAGTTCGGTAGTGGATTTGTTTCCATCCGACTATCATCTTAGATACTTTATATTGAGATCTAGTTTCATAGATATTGGTTATTTATTTATATTTGATTTCTGTGGATGAGATTTAGATTATGCCCTGTGACTTGTGATAGTTTATACCACTTATGAATTATTGTTCATTATACAGCGTACGCATGTGCTATGGTTTCCATATATTGGAGTTGCCATATACATGCGGCTGGCATGCTTACGTGTCCTAGTCCTACGTATTTTGGGACTGGGGCATGACAATTGTGTATCCTGGTTAGGGTGCTAGTGCACCTAGGATACTTGGGTGTATGAGTGTGGTTGAAGGTATATGTTGTAGAAGCATGAAAAATATGTTGGGGAATTATACGCGTAAAAAACCCCCAAACATACATGAAGCACGCGTAAAACAGAAACTTCAAAATCATACGCGTAAAAGAAGACTTCAGTGCTGCCCGCGTAAAGCAGCGCTCCAAGCCTGTTTTGGCGTAAAAGGTTGCTACATCGCCCCTCCGGCGTAAACTATGTCTGCTTTTAATGCAGCATGAAGTTGTTCGAGGAACTCTTTGTATTCCTCGAATGAACCTGTCAGACAGAACATTGTACCTGACTCCTGACAAAGAGTACTGCACGACGATCGAGAGGACGGCTGTAATGATAATTTCGCACAGAGACCCAGACTGTCGTTTAGTAGCAAATCCTTGATATAAGTCATTTTTTATACGTTCAAGAAATATACTGCCTATTTTTACACAGGCAAAAATGAGTCTTTATGCTCAAGATGAGAGGAAACCAAATGCCACGTCAAAAGCTGTTCTTCGTACAAAACTCGAGGCACGTCTCTGCAGTTAATGCGCGAGATGGGGGCAGATCTCTGTATTTAATGCACGAGATTTGGTTCTACTTTTAATGACTGGGAGAGCTAAAATTAGGACTAATATGCTCACGTCACTATCCCTGCATATTACGCCAACCTGGCTATTTTCAACTATAGGAGTACGCCGTATGCTATCTCCTCGAAATATGCCAACTCAGGCTATATTTGCAAGGTACGCGATAAGGCTATTTGGCCCAGAATACGCTTAAGACCTCAGTCAGCAAGGATAATTGGCTAGTTTACGCTGGTTATCTATTACCTATGCAGCATTAAGGTTTACGCAGAATTTGGCTATTACGCCAACAGGACAGCTACTTGGCTTTTACGCTAACAAGACAGCTACTTGGCTTTTACGCCAACAAGATAGCTATTTGGCTTTTACGCCAATAAGACAACTATTTGGCTTTTATGCCAATAAGATAACTATCTGGCTTTTACGCCAATGAGACAGTTATTCGGCTTTTATGCCAGCTATCTTTATGCGAGGGGCAGTTACCTACATGGTTTGCATGCCGTGATCTTCGAGAAGCAGTTATACGCGTCACCTCTTAATGGGATACGTGTCACACATGAATTCAGGAGATCATCCAGACGTTGGTAGCAATCGTTATAACCGTCGCGTAAAAGGTGCAACTCTCTCCACTAATCGGCTTTTACACCGACTGATCAGTTATTGTGACTGATCTCTATAAATAGAGATTTCCAATCACAGGAGAAAAGGATCAAGGATCAAGGATCAAGGGTTAAGGTGAAGTCAGGGATCGAGATCAGAGATCAAAAGATTATAGAGAGAGTACATATAGAGAGAGTTGATTGATAAATTTGGCAACGAGAGTTCAATCCCTCCTGCAATCTTTGAAGCTTCTTCTGCTTCTATAACACTTCTTCGTCATCGTGTGGTCCAAGGGACAAAGTGATCGACCGCAGATCAGACTCCTATAGCAATATTTCTCCAGAATTATTTTTATTGTACTTAACATCCTCGTATAGGATTAATTGTACTTCTTTTTCTTGTTTGTAAACAAAGAAAGGGTTTCGTATAAACCTAGTTTCATTTCTTCTGTTTATCATCAAACATAAGATGGCGACTCTGCGCGTTTGATTTTTTTGCGCGGGCACTGAGGCCTTGTCAGAAATTTTGTCTACCACGTCACAGACGGGAGACGAAGTTTTATGCGCAGGGCGCGTATAAAATTTCTGAATTGGCGCTGAGGCCTTATCAGAAATTTTGTTTGCCACGTCATAGACAGAAGATGGTTTTTTACGCGCGGGGCACGTTGTAGACTTCTGGATTGGCATTAGGGCATTGCCAGAAGCTTTGTCTGCCATGTCACAGACGGGAGACGGGTTTTTACGCACAAGGCATAAAGGTCATGATGTCACAATCTTGTTGATCGGAGAAAGAGAGTCCTCAGGAATGGTAGAGGATGTCCGGGGCATCCATACTTTACGCATCTTCCTGTTATCCTAGACAAAGAGGGAATGAGAGCTACCCCCTGCTCAAAGCATGTCTTCATAAGCCGATTGGTTAAATTGGACGACCAAAGTCTTCTTCGTTGATCCGACGGATAGAGCATCGTATTAAGCAATGGCTTTCTCGTCAGATGAGAAAGTAGTCCCCAGCAGAGTCGCCATCTTTCTAGAACTCCAAGCCAAAGGAGATTCGACAGACTCCTTGAGAATATTGAAGCAGGTGTTTGTTGAAATACCCGCTCGAGGTCACGACAACCGGCTTCATATTCTTCTGATTCCGATACTGGGGGTCGCCAGTTTCCCGAATCGGATGCTGAAAGTATAGACTCGATCTCTACAGAGATCTATACTAATCCTTCAGTAGCATCCAGGGAAATAGGAGTTTATGCCATTGGATATGAACATGAAGAGGCTTCCCCATCAGGAAGTACTGACCAACGCATCGCTGTATTGGAAGCATCACTTAAAGAGATGCATTCCATGATGGAGAGTATGCGTCAGATGATGGTGACTCAACATGCAGCTGCAATAGCTCAAACATCGGTTCCTCTGACTCAACTACGTATGGGGGTGGACCTACCACCATCCAACGCAAACCAGGAGCCTGTTCTAAATCAAGAGTCAGCGGCTCCTCAACTTCTTAACTCGGAGAATGTATTGCCTCCTGTTGGAGTTATAATACAACCGATCTCCCACCACTCTGCGGTCCCTTTACCAGCTGAAGACCCGATGCAGGTAGTTCGGGAATTGAAAGCCCAATTTGATGCCTTGAAGCATAAGGATCAGCTCAAGAAGTTGGGAATCAACCAGCCATACCCAGCTATCTTGGACGAGATCCCTTTCCCACCTAAATACAAACCACAGGCTTTGGTTTTGTTTGAGGGAAAGACGTCACCGAGCCAGTACATGAACTATTTTAGTATGATGACAGTGTTGTTGCAATGGAATGACGCCCTTCTCACTCGAGTGTTTAAAGGTTGTCTGTCTGGAGTAGCCTATCAGTGGTACCATAGTCTTGCGGACAACTGCATTACTTTCTTTGAAGATTTCAAGATCCTGTTCTTTTCTCGATTCTACGAAGGAGGGACGGACATGTCTATTTCATCACTTATCAAAGTAAAGCAGAAGGAGAAGGAGAGCGTTCGTACTTTAATCGAACGCTTTCGTTATGCTACCTTGCAGATGCCTCCCAGAGTTCCGGATTCTACCTTGGTAGACATTTGCAGGAAGAACCTTCTCCCGCTGATCTCAGTGTTTACGGGACTATATCAGTTCCATGATTGGCCCTCGTTTATCATCTCAGCGGTAGCCGCTGAAGATAACAGTCGGAAGGCGCGTGACAATGGAATCATGATCTCTACGTCTGATAGAGGGAAGCGGTCAGCTTCTAATAACGATCATGCTCGTAGTTCTAAAGGGAAGGAAGCTCTGGCAATTAACACGTCCAGGCAACACACTCCGGTAACTATGTAGACGAATCCTGGGACTTCCAGGCCTAAAGAAGAGTATTCTTTTGACGACGACGATATTCCGAGCATATTCGATTGTTTAGTCAAAAGTGGCAAGCTTACTCTCCCCGAGGTAAAGCGGCCAAATGAAGTCGGCAGTACCAACAACCCTAAGTACTGTATTTTCCACAGATACATACATCACCCCACAAAGGCATGTTATGTATTAAAAAGGAAAATTCAGGAGCTGATCGACGCCAAGGCCATCACTCTGCGTAATAGCGAGAAGACGGTCACTGCCAACATGATCTCACTCCAGTTTGGCAATTTGCCCCCTCAGGAAATTCCGGATGGTGTAGTACCTATTCCTAGGGCGATGATGAACATTGTTAATCTTTCTCCAGCAAGGGGTCAAAATCGTGACCTGGTAACCCTAACTACCAAGCATGGTAAGATCATGTTGGTCCACCCAGATCTGGTGTCAGAGATTGAGGAAGAGACTCAAGCTGCTAAAAGCTAAGTCTAAAAAGAACTCAAGATACAAACCATGCTATATGGTTGCAATATCCCTGACATCAGAAGAAGAGGCTTTGGCAACTAGGACCCGGTCAGGCAAGGTCTACCTCAAGGATTATGAAGGAAACTAGGAGGAATCAACGATAGACACTTCAGCTGCCAAACCTCTAGAGCCTGAACCTGTTATACCAGAGGCAGGTCCTTCTAAGCCAACTTCAATGGACAAGGGCAAGCAAAAAGAAGTTCATTTTGATAAACCTTTGAAGAATATTCAAAACAAAGGTTTAGAAAAACCATATAACTTCGACATCTTGGCCCAGTTGGCTAATACACCAGCCAGATTATCCATTTTTGAGCTCCTAAGGCTATCCAAAGACACTCATCAAGCCTTAAGTGAAGCATTAATAGACGGATGTATGCTTGACTCAGCTCAAGTCCCCTGATAAAGAGCCTGTGGCATGCCCTCAATGCCATAGTGTGATGGAAGTGGTCCCTAATATTACTTTCACTCAAGAGGATATGTTGTTGAAACATAACAAGCATGACAGGCCTCTTTATTACACTGGATATATTGGTTCCATGGAGGTAGACTGGATTTACATAGATCCGAGATCGTTGATCAGCATTATCCCTTACAGTCTGTTAAGACCGTTGAGAATCCATACAAGCGAACTGGCTTACACTACCACCACAATCATGGGCTTTAATGCCAGAAAGAGCAAACCGTTGGGGAAGATTCGTCTGAGGATCCAGATTAGTGACCTTAGATCAGTGGCTATATGCTATATCATTGATTTAGAGGTGTCTTACAACAATCTGTTGGGCAGACCTTGGATCCAAGATCACAATATTGTTCCTTCCACTCTACATCAATGCTTCAAATATATAGACGCCCAAGGGACAGTAAAAACAGAGTTTGCAGATCTCAATCCTTTCAAAGGAGTTGAATCCTACTATTCTGATGCCATGTTATACACCCAAGACTACATGAAGGAGGTGTCAGGCAAGACGAAAGAGGAATCCTATCGGGAGCCAGCAGAACCATCTATTGAGCAACCTTTATAAATCCAGGTGAAAGGGCGGACTACCCGTCCGAAGGTCATGGAACCCATGCCTATCCACTTAAGCAGAACCAAATTGGGAGGAGGAAGTGACCCTCTGTCACGACCCAATTCCGTAGAATCAATTAAGGCATCCCCCGAATCATGACCGCCGTGCGGGCCTGGAGTTGCGCCCGCACAAGGCTTTAATGATTTGCATAGCAAGCACATATTCAGAGTACGCAAATAAATTGAAACACAGATTTGAAACATGGAAAAGTTCTCTTTATTGATAATGAACATCTATTACAAACTCTTGAACGAGTTAGCTAATATGCCGAATGGCTTACAAAGAGATGACTCAAAATGAGATAGCAGTCCTGTACATTATATCCCTTTACTAAACTTCAAAAGATATAGACCTCCAGGCTGGAGGATAGCTTTGCCACGGAGCTGCATTTGTGTATGAAGAGTTGCAGCTTCTGGCTTCAAAATGCTTCGAGGGCGCGGTGAAGATGCGCCAACAGCTGGACTGGATAGGGAAGACGACTTCGGCTCCTCGCTCGGTTCGCCTTGGTGCGGAGAACCTGTTTCAACGAGGGTCAGCATATCGAAACATGCTGGTGAAGAAGAGCTAGCCGAACTATACCAATTAACACGTTGTTTAGTGAAGCATGCATATTTTGTGGGTTTCTATCTTGCCTTAGTTTATTTACAAGTAAACAACATATAGAATTTTCTGAAATGAACGTGCCACCGTTAGGTGAAATTTACCTGACCGTCTGAATTACCTGCACAATACTTACCATGCCTTCCCTGCCACGAAGACACAAGTTAGTATGCAACAGGTTTAAATATACACGATGATCACTGGCGTGGTGCCATAACGGACATAGTCAAGGACAGGGATAACATGCAACGAGAATACGACAAGCACATGAAAAGCACACGATGCGTTGCAAGCTATCCCCTCCAGCACACGATGACTACACACGAGTTCCGCCCGGATCGGAACGGTGCCAGTGCCCCAGCGACCGTCCGCAGAACTTACCCTTGTGCACAAGTTGTCCATGATCGAACAATACGTTACTTAAACAATCAGTTACGCCTTCGAGGCAACACGAGCACACGACATATCCATAATTGTTAAGCATTCATGCACTTCAGGCAACACGAGTATGAAACATGTATTTGTACAAGACAAGCAACAGTTTATGATTATTTCCAAGCGAACAAGCATGCAGTTAAGTATCCGTTCGTGCGGTTTATTGACAAGCATAATATACTAAGTCTATTCTCTTTTATCTTGGTTTCTTTTATTATTACTTGGTATTGTTTAATCGGGGCGAAGGAGTGAAGCTTGGAAGTAGGGCTAGCTAATCGGGTTGGTAGCCACTCACTTAGATTTAGGAAGGGAGAAGGAAAGAGGCGCTTCACGACTCCGCTCGCAAGCCGCCTACTGCTCGTTCACCTGCACACGAACAGCTCGATTAATACTTCTTCCTCTCTTTCCAATCTCGGAATAGAAATGCAGTTCAATGAATGAAAACAATAAAAACCATCAAAACCGTTCAAGGAAAACAAACAAAATCCAAAACCAACTCAAAGTACGAAGGCAACAAGCGACATCGAAAACCGAGGCAATAAAAGATAGCAGCGGAGAGGTCCCTCCTGACTCTGCCGCTAAGCTGATCCTTGGGGCGCAGTCCACTGAATATGGGAATCGATTCCGAAGAAACAAATCCATAATGAGGACAAGTTCTTAATTCAATCTATCCCGATCGAACGATACCGTCTTGTGTTTCTTAGCCGCGATCTCCGCACCGGAGAACGGGGCGCTATATCCTACCCAACTAATTGGAAGTTTCGTCCTGAAACTTAAGAATAGGACCTACCGTTAAGGATTATTTTGTTCAGGACGACGACCATGAAGGTTCGGACAGGAGGAAATAGCATGGCCTGGATCGCCACAAGCGAGGCATAATCCAAGTCTTTTACGGCAGTACTTCTTAAGGTGCCCTTTTCTTTTACAGAAGTGACAAGTTTTGTTCTAATCCCCGTCCTGCTGACCAGCGTTATTCGGGCGCTTTGTAGTGGTGTTTCCTCTATCGTTGCCTTGGCGTTTGTGATTGTAGGTATGCACAGCGCCGGTGAAAACGTGAGGATACTGCGGTTCCAGAGATAGGGCGTGATTCATGACTTCACGCATCGTTCCATACTGATTATTGACCACGTGCCCATGAATGGCAGGGCGTAGACAGCCTTCAAACCTTCTAGCTCGACTCGCTGCATCAGATAAATAGGCCTTAGCGAATTTGGAGAGTCAGTTGAATTCGGCGGAGTACTGCTTCACCGCCATACTGCCCTGCCTCAGTTGTACGAAATCATTTTCCATTTGACGTTGTACTGGGGGGGTATAAACTCCTCTTCAAACGCGGCACGAAAAGTCGTCCACGAGATTGCCTCCTCTCCGTGATCAAATTGGAGAGATCGTCGATGCACGTCCCACCAATCGTGCGCGTTGAGGCGGAGCTGTAGTTGCGCGCAGTCGACGCACTTCTCTTCGGGAACTTCTAGCAGAGCGAAGTGATCTTCAAGCTTGGCTAGCCAATCTAGAGCTACCACTGGGTCCTCAGTCCCGTTGAATGGGGTATTGCAGACTTTCTTGAAGAGTCCCAAGTTGAAGGCAGTCACGTCCCTCGGCCTTGGAATTTATGGCGTCTCTACTTCAAGCACGGGCTGTTCCACCGGAGTCGTTGCTGTTGCGGCGGAATGGTTGGCAGCCAAAGTCTGAACAATCTGTTGCAGGGCATCCACCTGCTTTTGTTGGACTGAGAATCGGGTCTCTAGATTGCTCTCGAACTTGGCTTGGCGAGCATTATCTCTTTGTCGTTGCGATTCTAACATTTGCATTACCCGCTCAAGCGGGTCGACTTGAGATATACCACGCTGGCTCCGAGAGCTTCCCGAAGTGCCCGAACTGCTTTCCTGTGTTTCGTTCGGTGGTTGCGCTGCAGATTGCGCTGGTACCATTCCTTCAAAAGAAGGTAAATTATATTAGAATCATAATGTATTATGGACTTATTGCATGAACGTATCTCATTTTGGCCTAGCGAGTTCAAGAGTTCGCACAGGAATTTGATCGTTAAAGAAACTTTTCCAGCACAAAGTCTAAGGAACTTTGAATCTGTGCTCTGATACCACTATGTCACGACCCAATTCCGTAGAATCAATTGAGGCGTCCCCCGAATCGTGACCGCCGTGCGGGCCTGGAGTTGCGCCCGCACAAGACTTTAATGATTTGCATAGCAAGCACATATTCAGAGTACGCATATAAATTGAAACACAGATTTGAAACATGGAAAAGTTCTCTTTATTGATAATGAACATCTATTACAAACTCTTGAACGAGTTAGCTAATATGCCGAACGGCTTACAAAGAGATGACTCAAAATGAGATATCAGTCCTGTACATTATATCCCTTTACTAAACTTCAAAAGATATAGACACCCAGGCTGGAGGATAGCTTTGCCACGGAGCTGCATTTGTGTATGAAGAGTTGCAGCTTCTGGCTTCAAAATGCTTCGAGGGCGCGGTAAAGATGCGCCAACAGCTGGATTGGATTGGGAAGACGACTTCGGCTCCTCGCTCGGTTTGCCTTGGTGCGGAGAACCTGTTTCAACGAGGGTCAGCATATCGAAACATGCTGGTGAAGGCGAGCTAGCCGAACTATACCAATCAACACATTGTTTAGTGAAGCATGCATATTTTATGGGTTTCTATCTTGCCTTAGTTCATTTACAAGTAAGCAGCATATAGAATTTACTGAAATGAACGTGCCACCGTTAGGTGGATTTTACCTGACCGTCTGAATTACCTGCACAATACTTACCATGTCTTCCCTGCCACGAAGATACAAGTTAGTATGCAACAGGTTTAAATATACACGATGATCACTGGCGTGGTGCCATAACAGACATAGTCAAGGACAGGGATAGCATGCAACGAGAACACGACAAGCACACGACAAGCACACGATGCGTTGCAAGCTATCCCCTCCAGCACACGAAGACTACACACGAGTTCCGCCCGGATCGGAACGGTGCCAGTGCCCCAGCGACCGTCCACAGAACTTACCCCTGTGCACAAGTTGTCCATGATCGAACAATACATTACTTAAACAATCAGTTACGCCTTCGAGGCAACACGAGCACACGACATATCCAAATTGTTAAGCATTCATGCACTTCAGGCAACACGAGTATGAAACATGTATTTGCACAAGACAAGCAACAGTTTATGATTATTTCCAAGCGAACAAGCATGCAGTTAAGTATCCGTTCGTGCGGTTTATTGACAAGCATAATATACCAAGTCTATTCTCTTTTATCTTGGTTTCTTTTATTATTACTTGGTATCGTTTGATCGGGACGAAGGAGTAAAGCTTGGAAGCAGGGCTAGCTAATCGGGTTGGTAGCCACTCACTTAGATTTAGGAAGGGAGAAGGAAAGAGGCGCTTCACGACTCCGCTCGCAAGCCGCCTACTGCTCGTTCACCTGCACACGAACAGCTCGATTAATACTTCTTCCTCTCTTTCCAATCTCGGAATAGAAATGCAGTTCAATGAACGAAAACAATGAAAACTATCGAAACCGTTCAAGGAAAACAAGCAAATTCCAAAACCAACTCAAAGCACGAAGGCAACAAGCGACATCGAAAACCGAGGCAATAAAAGATAGCAGCGGAGAGGTCCCTCCTGACTCTGCCGCTAAGCCGATCCTTGGGGCGTAGTCCACTGAATATGGAAATCGATTCCGAAGAAACAAATCCATAACGAGGATGAGTTCTTAATTCAATCTATCCCGATCGAACGATACCGTCTTGTGTTTCTTAGCCGCGATCTCCGCACCGGGAGAACGGGGCGCTACACCCTCTAGTGATCACTTTGAACCAGAAGCCTCCACCTTTGGTTATCAACCTCAGGCGCAACAAGCAGCTGACTGATGTAAATACAACCGAGAACGTGGTTTCTGACGATAATAAAGATTCTCTTTTCTAGTATACTGACGCTCAATTTCCAAATCAAGAATCCTCTCCCCATAACGATATAGAACCTATAGCACAAAAATTCTTGGAAGCTATAGACTCCTATCATCCGTATATATGGGAAGTGGCATCAACATCTAATGTCATCACGACATATAGGCCACATGAAGATTCTATCTTTATTATCCCACCTACTCGCAATAATCAGCATCCAATAGTCTTCGGTCGCATGCGGAATAAACCAATTATACAAGAAGATTCTCACGAGTCTGATGCTGGAAAAATGCAAGTTCACAGATATAGCCCACAAGCTTTGAAGATTATGCAAAGTATGGGTTATGACTTGAAATTGGAACCAGGCCTCAACTATGGGAAAGGCAGACGAATGCCGTTGCATGGTGATCCCTACTGTCAACGAACTCATTTTGGGTTAGGGTATACCATACATCTTGCAACTTCCAATGAATCTGAGTCAAGTGAGGAGACCATTTCCTCTTTTTAAGACGATTTGTTATCTTCTGATTCAGAAGATAAACTCGAACAGGTATTATCAGTAAATATGGTGTTGATCGATTCTCTCAAAACAGAGAAACAAAAATCTGAACCATTTGAAGATGAATCCTGGGCTCAGCAAATGGATACACAATGGGAACTCCGGTTCGAGCAAAGAGAACCACCCACTGAAGATAAAGTTATTCAAGTCGATGTTGGGGAT
Source organism: Iris macrosiphon (assembly GCA_036927795.1). Lineage (NCBI taxonomy): Eukaryota > Viridiplantae > Streptophyta > Magnoliopsida > Asparagales > Iridaceae > Iris > Iris macrosiphon. The sequence goes on from JAYESA010000246.1 coordinate 108,905, forward strand.
GAATTTTCACCAAAGCCGATATTTATTAGTAACAATCTTTTCGAAGAAGAAAGGGAAGAAATAATCCAACTGATAAAAGAATATATCGATATCTTTGCGTGGAATTATAAGGATATGCCAGGTCTTGATCCTAAAGTGGCTACCCATAAACTCAATATACGGCCCAATTCGAAGCCTGTAAAATAATACCAACGTCGGTTCCGTCCGGATATGATGGATGCCATTGAAGCTGAAATCAAGAAGCTAATAGCCTATGGGTTTATCCGGGAAGAACAACATCCTGACTGGGTCGCCAATGTTGTCCCGGTCATGAAGAAAAGTAGGAAAGTGCGTATTTGCATCAATTTCCGAGATCTGAATGCGGCCTGCCCTAAAGATGAGTTGCCTCTTCATATTATAGACGTCATGATCGATAATACGTACGATTTTGAATGCATGTCTTTCATGGATAGATTCTCAGGATATAATCAGATTAAGATGAATCCTGAAGATGAGAAGCATACTGTCTTCCGGATACCATTGGGAGTATATTGTTATACGGTTATGCCTTTCGGACTGAAGAATGTCGGGGCTATGTATCAACGAGCTATGAGTAACATATTCCATGAGCACTTACACAAAATAGTAGAATATTACGTAGACGATATTGCTGTCAAAAGTTGCCTCAAGGATAATTACATCCAAGACCTGAAGACAGTATTAGAGTTGATGCGCCAACATCAACTCAAAATGAATCCTACAAAGTCCTTTCTTGATGTATCCAGTAGCAAATTCCTGGGATTTGTCATTACCGTTAAAGGCATTCAAGTGGACCTTGATAAAGTAAAGGTTATCTTAGAAATGCGACCACCCCGTAATCTGAGGGAACTCAGGGGATTTTAAGGTCGTCTGGCTTATATCAGAAGATTCATATCCAACCTCTCTTGGAGATGTCAACCTTTTTCTTACTTGATAAAGAAAGGTGTGTCATTAATATGGGATGAAGCCTGTCAGCAAGCGTTTAATGATATCAAACGCTATCTCACTAATCCTCCAGTTCTGGTGCCTTTCGTCATAGAAAGACCATTTTTGCTGTATGTTCGAGCAATGGATCATTCTTTAGGGGCTCTTCTCGCACAGAAGAACAATGAAGGTCATGAACAGGCTATCTACTATTTAAGCAGGATGATGGTCGGAGCTGAACATCGGTACAATCCAGTAGAAAAAGAATGCTTGGCCCTAATGTTCGCCATTCAGAAGATGCGACATTACGTAACGGGCCAAACTATTCATATCATCTCCAGAATCAATCCTCTTTGGGTATTGATGAACAAACCAAGCGTTCTTAATTCCCGACTCGCGACTTGGGCGATGCTATTAACACCATATGATATATGTCCCTCAGAAGTCCATCAAAGGTCAAGCTTTGGCTGATTTTTAGCTACTCATCCAATTTCGGAAACCTCTAAACTATACAAGGACATTCCCGACGAAGTTGCAGAATGTAATTCCGCAATAGAAGGTGATACATGGCAGCTATGCTTCGATGGTGCCTCCAGGACTGATCCCAGGGGAAACATGATTTCAGGAGTGGGAATTGTCCTGGTGACTCCTAATAAACTCGTCATCTATCGAGTATATTCTCTTAGCGAACCCTGCTCTAATAATGTGGCAGAGTATAACGCCCTACTAATCGGGCTTCAAGTCGCTAAAGAATTGGATGTTGAATACCTGAAAGCTTTTAGTGATTCTCAGTTGATTGTCAATCAGGTCAGGGGAATATATGAAGTCCACAATCCAGATCTCATTCCTTATCACCAAGCAACGATCGAGATAGCCATGTCTTTTAAAGGATTCTTCCTAGAGCACGTGCCTCGATCTCAAAATTTGGAAGCTGATGCTCTGGCCAGCCTAGCTACAGATCTAGCGATTCCTATAAGAAGGCAGAATTCGGTGATCCTTCTTAACAGAGATTTATTCTGTGTGAAAAATAATTTTTACATAGAACGCAGCTACGCTGTAAACACGGTTCCTCCTAAGAGAGACTGGAGAAGTCCCTTTATAGACTTCGTGTCATACGGAATCTTACCAGAGGATCCTATAGAAGCAGTATCCATCAAAAGATGATCACTACGCTTCTATTTTGATGCGTCTTCACAATGTCTATATCGCCGAACTTACGATGGATTGCTATTACGATGTCTCTCTGACGATGATGCAAAGCGGGTTATCCGAGAAGCTCATGACGGTATATGTGGAGCACATCAACCCGGTCCTAAGTTACAGGATCGTATCAGGAGGATGGGCTACTACTGGCCTACCATGATTGCAGATACCGTGAAAGCCTGTCAGGTTCATACAGATTTTATACATCAGCCTTCTGAGTATTTACATCCTACGATTGCATCATGGCCCTTTGAAGTATGGGGTATGGATATCATTGGTCCTATTCACCCGTCATCTTCTAGAGGACATCGGTTCATATTGTCTATCACGGATTATTTCTCTAAATGGGCGGAGGCGATCCCTCTTGCTGAGGTAAAGACATCTAACATGATCAGCTTTGTCAAGCATCATGTAATTTATCGCTTTGGGATACCCCGAAGGATAATTCATGATAACGGACCTCAATTCATCAGCCAAGCATTTCACCGATTTTGCGATAAGAATCGAATACAGAATATGGCCTCGACGACTTATAATCCTGCTGCTAATGGTCTGGCGGAAGCCTTCAATAAAACCATAATTAAACTCTTGAAAAAGTTCGTCTCTTCGAACAAAAGAGATTGGAATGAGAAGCTAGGAGAATATCTCTGGGCATATCGCACAATGGTACGAACACCAACAGGTTGTACCCTATTTTCATTAGTTTATGGGTGTGAAGCAGTTCTCCCCATTGAAATACAAATTTTATCACTCAGAATAGCAGTGGCTAATGAGTTGACTCAGGAAAATAATGACCACTTAAGGCTTCAAGAGCTAGAAGGATTAGACGAGAAACGCCTTCAAGCTCAACAGCGCATTGCGTTCTACCAGGCACGTATTTTCAGAGCTTTTAATTAAAAAATAAAGGAAAGTGTGTTCAAAGTTGGCGAGCTAGTTCTAGCTGTGAAGAGGCCAATGATCATTACACACAAAAGTAAGGGCAAATTCCAGCCTAAATGGGAAGGTCCTTATGTGATTGAAACGACGTTCTCAAATGGCGCCTACAGATTAGCCAAGCCTAATGGAGATTTAATAATGGCTCCTATCAACGGCAAATTCTTGAAGAAGTACTATACTTAATCTCCCTTGCTTAAACGGAGTATGATGAAAATTTCATTCTGATGACACTACATACAAAGATTAGTTGGATCATATTCTATCATGTTATTATGACCTCTGAATAGAATGTTTGACTAATTTGAAACTTCAAAACCTATCACGTCCATATTACCTCTGATAGTGTTTTGTATACAAATTTAGTTGGAGCATATTCTATCATGTCCATATAACCTCTGAATAGATATATCCAACTAAAACTTACCGAAAGTATATCATGTCCATATTACCTCTGATATCACTTTTATATTAGCCTATCATTTTTGTTCAAAAGTGATAGGTCCACAAAATCAGAAAAATATCTTTATTATCTTTGGGAATAGCAAAATTACAGAGGAAGCAAAAAGATACATCATTGGGGAGGAGCAGTTAAATCCCTAATCTGTCGCGCCAAAGCAGCCATCCTCTCATTCTTGGAGTTCAAAATATGGTTGCGAGCTTGTTCCAGCCTTGCCTCGTCATCGTTCAAGCGAGATAGTTCGGACCGAGCATCAACAAAACTGGAGCAAATGGTACTCGCATGCATCAAGTTCTGCTGATCTATCTCCACTTGGCCCTTAAATATATCACGAGCTGCCGATGTCTTGAGAAGCCTCTCCCTGGCCTGAGCGAGTTCAGCCTCCAAATCTTGAACCCTCGCTTCATCTCCCGCATATTCGGCCTGGTACTTAGCTAACTGAGGAATAAAATCCACCAAGACAGCCCGCTCTTTATCCATCTCCTGCTGCTATTCCTGGATGGATTTGTCTAGAGCTTCTATTTTCTCAGCAAGCTCTACAGTTAAGGAGTCATACTTAGCTTGAATCAGATCATCAATGCTGCCCCGAGATAGTTGCAAATACTCGTTAATAGGTTGTTCTAAACCATTAACTATTTGCTCTAGCGCATCAGCTCTGTCATTATCACTGAAATTTCTAATCTGCACTATAAGGAGATTGGAGGACATCTTCAGAGCATCGAAACCTAAGTTCTTCTCCAGCACCAGCGATATTAACTCTTTCAAAGTGAGATAGAATATGCTAGTGTATTGATCTACTAGCATAGCAAAGCTCGAATGGACGCCGAGGGTGGCTACAATATCAGTAAATCTTCCTCCAGGAATGACTGCAGAGGAAGTTGCCACGGTCATTGCTCCAACAGAGGGCGCGACAAAAGAAGAGACACCAACAACAGTTGAAGTTGCTGGTATGCTCGACTTAAGAGGCACGGACGAGATGGTGGGTTCATCTTCCCCTGATGTCATTTGAACTCCCACTGGCGGGATGACACCTGAGAATATTGCGGATGAGAGATCGGCAGTTTCAAAACACTCTTCTTCGACGTCGATCACCACCATTTTATTAAATGGATTCGCAACAAAATTAGAAGTTGCATCAACTCCGCCCTCCCCAGAGATAACTTCACCTAAAAAGAAGACAAGAGAAAGTTAATATCAATTTGATATTAATTTTCATGAAGAAAATATGAAGACAACATTTACCCATGGCCGATGGCATGTATGTTGCGTTTGCAGCCTGTATAGCTAAATCATCTCTTAATGATGCTAGACAAGCTGTCATACCTGGAGAAGAGGGTGCACCAACTGACACTGGCGGGTAGTCTTCCCAGTCTTCACCCAGATCCACTCGAGGTTCATCGGGTGGAATATCGCTGGAAATACTTACAGACGAAGTAGGGGTTACTCCAGTTATTGGTCTGGATAAAGGTATATTGATTCTGAATATGCTCGATCTTGAAGGCGACTCGAAGCACTACCAGTAGCGGTAGTAGCGACAGCAATCATGAGCAAAGAATCTCCAGCACTGGAAGTTAGAACTGTGGAGGTTCCCTCTCTAAAAGGCGAAGGACCTCGGATCAAAGAATCATCCCCAATCGGGGAAATGACATGCTCACTCCTAGAAGCCCCCTTGGTGGAAGTCCTTTTAGGACCTCTGGCCTTCTTCTTCTTGCGGGGGGAAGGCTCTTTCGGAGTGGAAGCCTTCTGTTTATTGGAGATAATGAGAGGCTCTGCTGGCGGAGCTATTACGCCTCTCGGTATTATCAACAAGAACTCGTCTGCACCAGTAGGGTCTTCACCTTCATCAGATGAGACAGACGGTATCTCCTCCCTTCCAGTGGACCTATGGGTGGGCATCTTGAAACTTTCATGCACGTCAGAATCACGATGAAAGGTGTTGATGGACGCATAAAACTGCACGTAAGAATAAAGAATGTACAATTCCATAGAGAGAGAAGTCGCGGGCACAGCAAACATTGCACCTGTACAACCCGCAATAAAATACCGCCATCCTCTGGCTCCATCAATAAGTCCACCTTTGGACTTGAAGCTGGTGATGGGATTCTCCATATGCAACTGGTCGTACCCAAATTGTCGGGCGAACCGGCTTGGCAGATAAGGCTCCAAGTAGCAGTGGTCATCACTACTGTACTGCAGGTGGGAAGGTCTAATGCAGACCAACCAATAAAAGGCTTCAGGAGAAAGAATAGTTCTTCCTTGATCTGCATCTTTAAGTTTCGTCCCCTGTTGATTGATATGTACAGGGGGGATGATACAGAAGAGCTTCCAACCATGGGCAAAATTTAATGCTCGTCGGCAATATATGACGCTCGCCACGTTCCAAAGAGAATTCTTGTAATTCAACAAGAAGTTATTTCTCGAACCGCTGGCAGGACCAGGAGACATCACCTTGGTGTTGTGAAGGATTAACCATCCCATCAGGTATAGGAATGGTAATTCCACTAGGGGAAATCCTTCACGCTGCGTATCATCTGCAAGCAGCCCGTCAGTAATGGCCCTCAGGCCAGCTTGTATCCTACAGACCATGACAGGAAGCAGACCTAATCTTGCTCCAAACACCAACCGTACTGCGGGCCATAAGGTGTTGCGATGAATGCGGTCCGCAGACGCGATGCCCGGTACTACCCATCGCCGTAGTCAGACAGAGAGAAAGCCAGCCAGTTGAACCACCCTTAACAGAGGCTTGCGATAATGCCTCATATAACTGAAGGCTTTAGTGTCTGCAGGATAACCCCCTGTCTCCTCATCGAGAATATAATTTGATGCCCCTGCATCTTCGATGAGATCATCGACCGTGGTGGCACTAAGCATGCTCAAGAAGTTCAAGGGCTTATCTCGACTATCTACAACCTTGTCCGGCTTAGCATTTCTGGCCTGGTGGAAGAAGAGGTAGGATACCCATTTATTGATATGAGCCAAATAAGAGGGCTCTTTGTTGAAAGTGGTGCAGGCAAGGTAGTGGCTCATCAGCTCCTGGTACACTGCCACTGCCCGAGGGTTTGTATCCCTCAGCTCCCTGTTTGTGGAAACGTACTCCTCATAAGGAGTGTCTCCCATTGGCAGCTTGGAAATCTCTGCCATCTCATACAGGGCTAAGCCCAACTGACCTAGCGAAGTGGCAAAAGTCCTAGTGAGCGAGTTATATCGCTCCATCAAGGCTAAGAACAAGTTGGGGTTGACAAGCAGCCCAACACTAGTGGCGCTCACAGCCGCGAACAAGCCAATAATTTCCAGCTCCGTCTGGAAGTGCTTCATGGCCCAGGCAGTTAAACTGGCCCATCGAAGATTCCCGGGGCTAAGCCATCCACTGGTCCGAGGGTTGACCTTAGGGTACACTCCTCCCTGTCCCATAAATTCATTACAGAAAGTCGATATTTGAACCGGCTGGATCAGTGAAGTGTCCTCACTCGGGACACTACCCGGCAGTAATCCCCTAAAAGGCATAACAGAGCCTGAAGGTCTGCTCATAAAGGCTCCTTGGTTCAATCCTTTGTTGTACAAGATCTTTCCTGGGCGGCCAAGAAGATCGGGAGTCAAGGTCCACATCATCTTTCTAGGATGTGTGGCAAGGAAGAACACCGAGATGGGGTAATCCCTAGGCATCCTGGGCAGATACATGATCGTGCCCTCAGCAGTAAACACCCAATCCTCCTTCTTGGGCTTAGTCTGGGATTGTTTGTCGATAACATCCCCGAACAAGAAATCGGGTTTCTTATACTCCGTCCCATCTATATATGTCAGGGGCTCCCCACTGATCATACTCAGCAGCATGCGTTCTCCTTGGGACGAGATCAAGGTTCCCCGTTCTTCAGGATAATTGGCTCCAGAAATAGGGAATGTCACATGGGACAAGTCCTACAGATAGTTTGAGTTCAACATCCCGGTAGCAGAGCCCATAACTTCAGCCAAAGGAGAAATCTGTAAGTCCACTGCAAAATGCAAGAAAATAAGTCAGTTTTTATGCTAGACATTATATTCTTGCAGGCTACGCCAAAGACTAACAGTCTGAGCTTTTTACTCCGGACTGTAAAAACTTGAGTTTTACGCTGGAATCTACTTTCAGCACGTAAAACTCAAGGTTGGCATTATACGCCAAAATTTAACAGTCTGAGCTTTTTACGCCAGACTGCCAAAATTTGAGTTTTTATGCCAGAATTTTCATCCAGCGCGTAAAACTCAAAGTTGGTAGTATACGCCAAATTTTGACAGTCTGAGTTTTTACGCCAGACTGCAAAAATTTAGAGCTTTTATGCTGACACATTAGGAATGTGGGCGTAATAATAAAATATCACTATGCATCATCTTCCTCGAAGAGATTCTTAGCACAGAAGATGACCTTGCGCATACACGCACAATATGTGCGAAGGGTTTTCCCTCTCGAAGTCTTTACCTGTAATGTCCGGAGCACAGCTCGACGGTGGAGCACTGCGTTCAGATCAGGATTCTCTCAGCCTAATGGGAGTTGCTCGTACTTGAGCAGTAGAGCGAGATGAGGAAGCGACCTTCTTTCCCTTAGCAGTGGAAGCTTGTTTGGGTGCCATGGCGAATCTGAGTTCTCAGGAAAGAGACGAAGAAGAAAGTTTTTTGGAAAGCAAGGGTTTTGCGAAGACAGATAAAAAATTTCTCTCTCAAGACCTTGGGCTATTTATAGAGTTCGTATAACTCTTCGAATCCCTAACAAAATCTAATATTTAATAGTCGGTTATGATTTGGGACCACGTCAGCCTATCATTTGAAAAAAGAAGGCGGACATTCATGCTGCGTAACGGATCCGGATGTTACGCTCAGAGGCTATAAATCTATGGTTTTACGCTCAGAAGCTTTTACGCTCAGAGGCTACAAATCTATGGTTTTATGCTCAGAAGCTTTTACGCTTAGAGGTTACAAATCTACGATTTTACGCTCAGAAGCTTTTACACTCAGAGGCTACAAATCTACAGTTTTACGCTCAGAAGCTTTTACGCTCAGAGGCTATAAATCTACGGTTTTACGCTCAGAAGCTTTTACGCTCAGAGGCTAAAAATCTACGGTTTTACGCTCAAAAACTTTTACGCTCAGAGGCTACAAATCTACGGTTTTACGCTCAGAAGTTTTTACGCTCAGAGGCCACAAATCTACGGTTTTACGTACAAAAGCTACAGATCTATGATTTTACGTCCATAAGCTAACATATTCTATGGTCTATGACTTTTTCAAGAAGGCCAAACCCAAGGGTTTACGCAGAAAATGCTCCTTTTTGGCTACAAAACATTCCCAGTGCCTGAAACACAGAGAGGTCAGCATTGAAGATGACTCTTCTTCTTGCGCTATTGGAAGTTCATTCGAAGTCTAGTCAGAATCTTTTACAGCTACGTTCAAGTATGGCCTGGTTGGCAGACATTTCTCACCCTATTTTGAGGGATTTTTGGGGAAACCATTCTTGAAGATGATGGTCTGAACAAAAATTCTTCATATCAGAGAAGTGATAATTCAGAATTTTTATGCGACTCCTCGTCCAAAAATAGCATGACAGTTGGATCTTCAAGACAACTTAATACTAAAGAGCTTTTTACGCATCTTCCGTTACGCATAAAAGATGTGACACGACCAGATAAGCATTTAACAGAGTCAGCGTAAAACTATTCACATTATCAGACTTCCTCACAACAAATATGTCAAATTAGCTTGCGTAAAAGAAGACAAGTTTATTGATCATGATTACATATGATGAAAATCCAGTTTACAAAGGATTTTTCATTTTCACGATTACATATGATGGAAATCCTTCTTCTACAAAAGATTTTCCATTTTCATTTAAGATCTTGCCGAGAATCTGTTGTGCCAGGTTCTCATATTGGCAGAGATCTTTGTCTTCTTCTACAGCACTTCATCGGCTTCTGCGGCTGATGAACAAGAAAATAAATAATGGCGGGAGGATACAGAACTGGGCATGCATTATTCAAGCCCACCCTTCATACGCCATGACAGCTACGTCCTAAAATTGTGTTAGGGATTCAGACCCAACATAACACTGGAAGACAGGACTAAACTGCCTACCTTCGCCCAGCGCCATAATGGAAGAAAATACAGCTAACAAGCTGTGTGGTCTAATGTGACCCTTCATCTTTCCTGGACGAATCGTAATATAAAATTGCTAATTATCCCGAGCAAAGAAAACTATGATATCCTTCCATGATCCATCGTTGTAGATGATATTTGCTCGAAGATGCTTCTTTTTACGGCCCTTTACATGTTGGAAGAGCATGATCTTCTTCTGTCTCAGGCCAGCCCAATGGATCTCGACAACTATCTCTTTTGGTGAAGAAAGTATGGAAAGAAAGGTTCACTCACTTGCCTTTATATAGGCAGAAGAGAACACATCAAATCCCAACAACTTCCTAAAATCCGCCGAGAAATTAGCCTCGCAGAAAGAGTCAAATTTGACCGTTTCATGCTTCATTCAAAGTATTTCAAATTACGAGGAATTTGAAAACTTTGAAGGGGGTCTTGTAGAAGCATAAAAAATACGCTGGAGAATTATATGCGTAAAAACCCCACAAACATACATGAAGCACGCGTAAAACAGAAGCTTCAGAATCATATGCGTAAAATAAGACTTCAGTGCTGCCCGCGTAAAGCAGCGCTCCAAGCCTGTTTTGGCGTAAAAGGTTGCTACATCGCCCCTCCGACGTAAACTATGTCTACTTTTAATGCAGCGTGAAGTTATACGAGGAACTCTTCGTATTCCTCGAATGAACCTGTCAGACAGAACAATGAACCTGACTCCTGATAAAGAGTACTGCACGACGATCGAGAGGACGGCTGTAATGATGATTCCACACAGAGACCCAGACTGTCGTTTAGTGGCAAATCCTTAATATAAGTCATTTTTTACACGTTCAAGAAATACGCTGCCTATTTTTACACAGGCAGAAATAAGTCTTTACGCTCAAGATGAGAGGAAACCAAACGCCACGTCAAAAGCTGTTCTTCGTACAGAACTCGAGGCACGTCTCTGCAGTTAATGCGCGAGATAGGGGCAGATCTCTGCATTTAGTGCACGAGATTTGGTTCTACTTTTAATAAATGGGAGAGCTAAAATTAGGGCTAATATGCTCACGTTACTATCCCTGCATATTACGCCAACCAGGCTATTTTCAACTATAAGAGTATGCCATATGCTATCTCCTCGAAATACGCTAACTCAGGCTATATTTGCAAGGTACGCGATAAGGCTATTTGGCCCAGAATACGCTCAAGACCTCAGTCAGCAAGGATAATTGGATAGTTTATGCTGGTTATCTATTACCTATGTAGCATTAAGCTTTATGCAGAATTTGGCTATTATGCCAACAAGACAGCTACTTGGCTTTTACGCCAACAAGACAGCTACTTGGCTTTTACGCCAACAAGACAACTACTTGGCTTTTATGCCAACAAGACAGCTATTTGGCTTTTACGCCAACAAGACAGCTATTTGGCTTTTACGCCAACAAGATAACTATCTGGCTTTTACGCCAATGAGACAGTTATTCGGCTTTTATGCCAGCTATCTTTACGCGAGGGGCAGTTACCTACGTGGCTTGCATGCCGTGATCTTCGAGAATTAGTTATACGCGTCACCTCTTAATGGGACACGCATCACACGCGGATTCAGGAGATCATCCAGACGTAGGTAGCAGTTGGTATAACCGTCGCATAAAAGGTGAAACTCTCTCCACTAATCGGCTTTTACACCACTGATCAGTTACTGTGACTGATCTCTATAAATAGAGATTTCCAGTCACAAGATCAAGGATCAAGGATCATGGGTCAAGGTGAAGTCAGGGATCGAGATCAGAGATCAAGAGATTATAGAGAGAGTTGATTGATAACTTTGGCAACGAAAGTTCAATCCCTCCTACAATCTTTGAAGTTTTTTCTTCTTCTACAGCACTTCTTCGTCATCGTGTGGTCCAAGAGACAAAGTGATCGACCGCAGATCAGACTCCTATAGCAATATTTCTCCAGAATTATTTTTATTGTACTTAACATCCTCATACATGATTAATTATACTTCTTTTTCTTGTTTGTAAATAAAGAAAGGGTTTCGTATAAACCTAGTTTCATTTCTTCTGTTTATTATCAAACATATGTGTCTTAGTGTTAGTGTAGAGTGTGTGTGGTGTATGATATACACATAAGTATCAGTGAGTGAAGTGCATACCGGTATCAGTGGGTATTTGAATCATGTATGGTGAATTAGGATCAAAGAGTGTACAAGAGGGGTAAAGTACAGTAAATACAGTTAGGTAGAGTTCTGCACAACAGATCTTGTAGTGACTGTGGATAGCATGAGAGTGTGGGCCAAGGGTTTGAGTGTATTGATGATAGGGTTGATATGAGCTAGATGTTAGTATCAAGTACGTGCCAGTGTAAATATTAGTAGGATATCTACATATATAAGGACTTATGGAGGTGTCAGTAGTTAGTGTCATAGCAGCAGCTGTGGGTGAGACCACAGGACTTACGCACCAAGGTATTAATACCCGGTAAAGTTTCTTCTATCTGTGGTTGTATCAGAGTTACAGGTAGGTGAGATTGAGGGGTGTGCTGATGAGTGTATAGGTGTGAGGGGCAGTGTGTATATTTGTTTGGTTGTCTCTGTGTGTTTCAGAAGAGGATAGTAGGAGTGTTACTATAAGAGGTATGTATGGACACACTAATAAGTTGATTCCATATCAATTGTGCTTGTGTATCAAACATATGGAGTGTTAATGCCTGTGTAGATGTGTAAACCTCCTTACCCAAAAATAGGTATTTTGTGTGTATTTTGTATTTCTTATATTTGTTTTACATTATTTATCAAATCAAATAAAATCCAATAATTTTATTAGGACACTTCACCATGCTTTGGACATTAATAATATAGGATGGCCCCAAAATCTGTATCGCCCTTCATAGGAAGTATCCTACACAGGAGACACTACCTGTAGGATCTTTTCGTGGCACAAAAATTCGATCCTTTGGTGTTAGTATGACATTAGTGTAACGACCGGAGATTAATTGTTAAATATTTAGATATTATGTATATAATTTAATTATGGTTATTTTTTAACTCCATCTTTCTACAATTAGCATCCCATAATTTTTTGTGACAAATTAGGTACATTCCCTTTTTATAGATTTGCATAATATTTTCTATTACCTGTTTTGTGGATAACTATTCAATTATTTACTTAGTTAATTAGATAATATAATTACTTAATTTATTATAACTAAATAAATATCTAATTATTAATTACAAAATATTTTATAAAATATTTTGAGTGTAGTATTTTATTAAAACTTTACAAAATAATTTTCTAGAATTTATTTTGTGTGCAAATATTAGTTTTAGGATTTTTAACATCATTTATATATGTAAATATATATATGTTAATATATATATAGTTAGTAATAATAATAATAATAATAATAATAATAATAATAATAATAATAATAATAGTAATATTGGTAATAGTAATAATAATAATAATAATAATAATAATAGTAATAATAATATTGATAATAAAAACAAGTAAAGAAAAGAAAAGAAAAAGAAAAAGAAAAAGAAAAAGAAATAAATCCTAAAACTAATCCTATAACTAAACCACCCTTAATAACCTAACCACCCCCTAACCTAATTCCTATTGCTACTACTACCCAGCCGAAGACCCCCAGAACCCACACACCCGTGCCTCTCTCTCTCCCCCTCTTTATATAAATATATATACGTAAAACAAACAAACCATAACATAAAACCCTAGCCCTAACCCTCCAGCCCCGGCGATCGGCGACCCCCGATGACCTCAGCCCCACGCCAGCATCGACCGCTGCTGCCCTGCGCCAACGCCGCCGTCCGTTCGCGCACCGCACGCGTGCACTGCAGCACCATTTTTCTTCCATCTTCACGGTGATGTATCTCCTTCATTTGTGATTATTTTTGCGTGCAGTTTGTGCGTGTACGTTCACAACCTAACCCTCTAGAATTTTCATTCAAGCAGGATGAGTTTTCATGTCCCCGATTGGTCAAAAAATTGACCGGAAAACTGACCAAAAACAGTCCAGAAACTTCAACCCAAACTCCCATGTTCACACCCAATTTGCCACCAACCCGTTTATTATTTTTGAAAACTAATTAAAGATTTTTTCTTCTCCATATAACCGATAATTTTTTTGTTCTTTTAGTTTTTATTAATTCATTATATGTGTTAAATTATTCGTCCTCCAAAACGACCAAAAACCTGATTTATTAAAATTAAAATTTTGTGATACGGAGTGCACTCCGCCAAACAGGAGTGACTCATCACATACCAATTGCATCGAAAGACGCGTATGGTATATCCTGACGTGTGGGCTTTTGCGGAAACTAATTTGGACGTGTGTGCGCGTCGAAATCAACCCGTATCCGTAAAAAGTACCCATATCACGACTTTTGCAAAATACCACCCCATTTTGTATATGCTCGTCGGAATATGACGAAACTTGCGCCATTGGATTCGTGGTATCACGCAGGTCTCGTGACCCAAGTTTCACGCAATTCTGAGACACTTGACCAAGCCGTCTATTTGTAGGCCCCACGGTTGACTTTAAGGGCGAATTTGTGATCGACTCACCAGAATCCAAAATTGGATATACCGTTAAGTTCGTATCGTCATTTAGAATTTGTTTGACCTATAATTTGTTCTATTTAGAGACCTTTGCCTCTGGCACACTTTTTGGTGCAAAGTGGCCCACATGTGGACCCGTTTTGACCCAAAATTATTGTTTTGCCCCTATGTCCAAATTGGACGAAAGGGTAGTATTTTCTAGCTATCTTGCTTATTCTGAAAATGTTGGTGATATTTATTTCAGCATCCGAAGACGTTTATTCGGAGGCCATAGTTTCTGGTCCTGTGTACTTGATACCTGGACGTTTATATTACGCAGCTTTCTTGCCAGACAAGTATACCTTGCCATTATACTATCGTTTACATTCCATATGATGCATGTATTTTATTTCTGTCATTTAGTTTATATATTTTAAACTGCTATATAAACTGCACGTCCAAGAATAACTTGGGTGCAACGACGGTGGCGTCGTATTTTATCTTTATTATATATTATGCATGTTGACCTAGTTTTAATAGACCACCACATGATCATGAGGCAGTCTTATATTTTATTTGGCTGTGACACATTTCTTACACGAGTTGTGAGTCTCATATAGATCACGGACTTACGTATTAACTGATCATCAGTACGTGTGGGACGTGCGATAGGAAATAGCTGTTGATAGAATTTGTATGCTAGAAGACTTGTCAGTTATTAGAGGTATCATCATGTCATAGATATGACATGCTTAGAGCATGGGGTGGGGAGGACAACGAGTAAGGCATTTGGGCTCCTTTGCACTTTCATTGTGTAACCCATACGCTCCACAGGAGATGCGCGGTCATGATGACCCCTATATTATTACCTGGTGACATCTGAGGTTCAAAAGACGTTATGCTTTGTAGGCCCTTGATTCTCCGAGAGAATCATGCCAATCCCATTTTAGCCAGATAGCCCACGTGTTGGAAAGTTGTTCTCAAAGTGCATTCACATAGATAGTTAGGCGACCCTTGGATATTTATTTTTTAGTACTTTATTGGCATGCTTCTATGTATCTTGTTATGTCCCTCTGAGAACCTGGTCCCTTTCCAGGTGTAGACGATCATGATTATTCGTAGGAGCGCGGATCAGGACTTGCTACTTATCTCCTCCGAGGAGGTCTTCTCTTCGAGCCTCATTGTTTATCAGATGTACTTATTTTGTTTCTCTTATATTCTAGTTTGGTAGTGGATTTGTCTCCACCCAACTACTTGTTTTTATAAAGCATCATATACTCGATTCAGTTATATAGTTGATTGATTATTCATTTATATTTGATTATGTGGATGAGATTTAGTTATGCCCTGTGACTTATGATAATTATATACCACTTGTGAATTATTGTTCATAATACAGTGCACGTATGTGTTATGGTTTCCATATATTGGAGTTGCCATATACATACGGCTAGCATGCTTTCGTATTCCTAGTTCTACATATTTTGGGACTGGGGTGTGACATGATTTTAGTGGTGGCCCATGCAGGTTGAGAGTATATTGTCTCGGTTACGTTACTGTACCGAGCAAGCCTGCAAATAAGATTATAGTATAGGATCTCATCCATATTTGACTATAAATTACCTTCCTTCCAATCCATTCTATTTAAATAATTACATCCTGCTTGATTCATGTGCTTCCCTAATAGTTCCTTGAGTATAGCCTTCTGCTAGAATATAGGAATCCTTGTTGTTAGGATAATAATTAGGGTAACATTCCTACAAAGAATACAACTAAAATATTGACACATCACTAAGTTTAGAATACCTAATGAACCCTAGCATCCAATACCTATAAATTGATTGACCATTATCCCTTGATATATTTTTGAAGGACTTGAGAGTAGTAATGACACTACTAGGGTTAGTTAGAAATTTGACAATATTTTTTGACCCTAGTATTGAGGAACCAATAGAAATACAAGGTTGAATATTAGGACTAAAGCTAACTTTCATAGTGAGATAGTATTAGAGAACTATAAATTTAGATTCTTGTCTTGATATTAGTAGAACAATACCTTAGAAAGCCAAGAGGAATGAATAGAATATTTTTCTTGATCATACCTTGAACGCAGATATTAACATACCATATTTTCTTAGAAATCATGATATTATCAAGAGTCTCTCTATTTAATTTCATATCTTGTTTCTCCGAAGTCTTAAAACTCGCTATTTGTGCATGACTAAAGATTTTTCTTTATCTTTCAATTCGTGCCACCTACCCTCCTAATTGTAGGCCAAGTGATTCCTTTTATGTTAAGATATATAGTTTGCTAGGAATATAGTTGTTAATCTTGAATTTTGAATTATGTGCTTAGTAGTTGTCACTACCACATTATAAAAATAGGTTGACTTTTTATATATTATTAATATTGTGTGTAGTTATTTTAAATAATTGCATGATAAGTGTATTTATATTATATTATATACAGTGTCCTAATGTTTGAGTTAGTAGACTAGACCTAGAAGCCCACTAGATGGACCCCTGACCGAAATATAGGATTATGATTTTAATTTGTATTATTTAGAATTAAATTATTTGAGGTTGTAATTAATTACCGTAATTTTATTTAATTGTTACACCCTATCGTTGTTGCAATATTCGGAGCCCAACATTAGTCCATAATTTCTAACAAGTTATTACATTCTAGACTTGACATGCCAACTTAGGCGCTGGACTTTTCCGTCACTCAAAATCATAATCCTTTGTGCTCTAATTTAATTGCACAACTTTCCGTATCCGAAATCCATTATTTAATCCAGTGTCGCGCACATGTGTCGTTGTCATCAATTTTGAGACATCAACTCAATCCGTTTAGCCGGACCAATTAAAGGGTCCAAGACTGACACCAGGCCTATACCTTTCATGACCTTTGTGTAACTCATAATTATGCTCTCTTGTGCTTTATTTTAGTCGCACAATATTCGTTGCGGACGTTTATTTTAATTCTGAATAAAATCTAACTTTGTATCATTGTGCATTCCAATCGAAATTGGAGACACAATCTCGATCCATTTTGAGCAACACAAATTAGGATAATATTCTGTTCTGAGTCTTCTTCATTCATGACACTTCTGTCCCACTTAATTTTAGCCCCATGTACTTCTAATTAATTTTAGATCACCACTTATATTTATTTAATGAAATTGGGGATACCAACTTTGACTAATCCCGTTTTAATCCCAATTTAATCCAAATACCCAATTAATTAAGCCTATGTAAAACACACAACGCCTCCTCACCCTACAAAATACCAAACACAAAATCGTCCACCAATTTTTCATCATTTTATGTGTTTGTGCAAATACCCAAATTTAAGGGGCTTATTTGTAAATGTTGCATTAGGTGTCATCACTCCATTGGTTCAAACCAAATGGAGAAACCCTAACCCATTGACTAGTCAACCTCACTCCTCTCTTCCTCCTTTGTATGTATATTCTTTATATTGAATATGAGCCACCCATTCAAAATGGGACTCATCATCACCACACACTCTACATCACCCTCCCCTATATAATGTCTCTTCATAAACACATTTCCCCAAGCAGGCCCTAATTCCTAAACTTGGGAAACCCCCCACCTTCTCTCTCCTCCCTCCTCACAAACCCACAACCATAGGTTTTTTCCATTCTCTTCTCCTTCTTCTCTTCTTCTTCTTCTTCTTCTCTTCTTCTTCTTCTTCTTCCTTCTTCTTCATCCTCTTCACCTCTTTTTTATTTATTGGTTCAAACCAACTGAACCGGCCCCCAACTTCGGCCAGCCGTCCCTGTAGCTCCGGCGAGCTACTGCAGCCGTCCACCCCGGCCGAGCTCCCTCTCCCCGGCTGCTACTGCTGCTTCCATACGCGCCTGACTTCGCCGCTGCACCCAACTTCGGCAACCATCACAACCGAGTTCCCCCGACCGACTGCCATCACCACCATCCCGCACCTCCATTCGAACCCAACCCCGGTGGCCAACCCTCTCCACCGCCATCACAACCTCCCCCTCCCCGGCTGCTACTGCCACGTCCCTCCACGACGAGAGTTAAGCTCCCCCGCGGCTCCATCTCAACGTCGACCTCCACCTCCACTGTCACCGGTCACCATCGCCGACCTATCGGCCTCGACGACCTCCTCCTCTTCCCCATGCCTCAACCCGACTCGACAGCAGCAACTACGATACCGCAGTCCGCCACGCCTCCGTCTCCGACCTCCCTTCGCTGCCAGTCACCCCCGAGCTCTGTCTCGTCGACGTCTCCACCCTGATCACCTCCGTTCACCTGACCTCCCCGCCTGCACGACAATGACCCACCGAAAACCTGCTGCTCTTCCCATGCTGCATCGGCCCCTCGATTGAACCACCATACACCACCAGTACCTTCATCATCGTCGTCAACATCGTCATCATCACCTTCAGCCTTCATCAACACCATAGCCATTGTCGTCATCCTCGTCGTCATCAACACCATCGTCATCGTCGTCATCAACCCGCTGTCCAGACTGTGCTCGCCAACTCGCTGAATCGTCGGAAGCCGCTGCTCGTCGACCTGAGCGCATACACAAGTTCGAGTTCCCTCTTACGTACATGTACGCGTACACATATACGCATATTCTTCACTAGTATACATACGTATTTGTATGGTTTAATACGTGTATTATGGTATATGGGTGTATGTGTGTATGTTATATATAGCATATGAACCCATTTGTATATACATATATATATATATATATATATATATATATATATATATATATATATATATATATATATATATAGTATATTTCTCAAATTAGTATATATATACATATGTATATGTATTGAAGATGTATTCCCTAGTATACGTTTAATATGAATATATTTGATTGGTATGTATATATATAAATATATATATATATATATATATATATATATATATATATATATATATATATATATATATATATATATATATATATATATATATAGTATAATTCAATTAGTGTATATACATATATTATATATGTAATTAATTGGTATACATATATATTGTATATGTATTTAATTAGTGTGTATATATATTATGAGTATTAATATTATATGATAGTTAATAATTTGTAATAATATGTATATTTATACTAGGTGACCCGAGTGTAACCACGGATACCCCGTAGTTACATTGACCTGTGACCATGTAACATGTTAGCAGACTGCCATATGTACACCGACGTACAAGCAAGACCCGTATCTTTGACTGTCTGTTTTGCACAGGAATTACAGACGTGACACCCGCACAATTAGACACGCACTTGACCCTAGTTGACCAGTGTCATACCTAGTGTAGCCCCTGAGTTTAATGTATTTATGATTGTGTGTTAGTGTAACGTCTGATGCAAATATTATATTTTATGATGTCTATAGGACTGTTGGATCATTCAGCCGATACTCTGGAATAGGACATTGGTATTGCCAGCTAAGGACCCAAGGCGAGTACATTCTCTGATAGTTTCTTATTTATGATATCCTTTATATTTATTGTATCTAGTATAAATATCCATATTTCTTGACACGGTGGTTACACGGATTGGTATATCCGGATCTCGTCATGAGATGTTATTCCTTGTTTATGGTGTATCTTGTACAAGTCATATTTTATTATTTATCTTGTACATGTACATACACTGATTCTCGGGAAGAGTCGCTATCTTCTTGGGGAATCCCATGCCATAGCATACCATGGTTAGATCTACTATACCAGTCGGAGGTGGAGAGTATTTTAGTGTAGATATGTGATCATATCCTTTATGTACAAGTCTTGTTCTCTCTTAAGTGTTGGTCATACACTGCACGTGTGATCATATCCTCATGTATAAGTCCGCCAAAGCTTCTGTAGACTGGCTAACTCTAAAAGGCAAGAAATGGGCGGACTTGGTGAGTCGATCCACTATTACCCATACTATATCTCTCCCACTTGGAATCTTTGGGAAACCCGTGACAAAGTCCATATTGATGTGCTCCCACTTCCACTCAGGAATCAGAATTGGTTACAGTAGCCCTGCTGTTCTCTGATGCTCCGCCTTCACCTGCTGACATACTAGACATTTGGCCACAAAGCGAGCTATCTCTCTTTTCATCCGATTCCACCAAAAAGTGCTATCGCAAGTCACGGTACATCTTGGTGTCTCCAGGATAAATAAAATATATCGAACTATGAGCTTCTGCCATCAGCTCCTGTCAAATCTCTCCATTGGGAACATATAGACGATCACGACATCGTAATGTCCCATCCTCATAAATTCACAATCCTGTCTGCTCTCCGGCCTCTGTTCTTTCTTTCAAAATCTCCTGAATCTGGCGTCTGTAGGCAAAGCTGCCTTGATTCTCTCTACTAGTGATGACTGTACTTGCAAATTGGCTAATGTCCCATCTGCTCTGGATAATATCACTTCTATGCCAATCTCTTGCAAGTCCTTCAATAATTCCCTTTGTGTTGTCAAGAAGTAAGCTGCTGGTTTCTGGCTTAACGCGTCTGCTACTACGTTAGCCTTGCCTGGGTGATAATGTAGCTTTATCTCAAAATCCTTCATCAACTCAAGCCATCGACGTTGCCTCATATTTAACTCCTTTTACATGAAGACATATTTGAGACTTTTGTGGTCAGTATAGATCTCCACTCGTTCCCCATATAAGTAATGTCTCCATAGCTTCAGAACAAAAACAATGGCTGCAAGCTCCAAGTCATAAGTTAGATAATTCTTCTCATGTACTCGTAACTGTCTAGATGAATATGCAATCATATTGCCATGCTGCATCAACACACATCCCAAGACTTTCTCTGATGTATCACTGTAAATCACATAACCTCCTAATCCTGATGGAATAGTCAATACTGGTACTGTGGTCAGTCGCTTCTTCAACTCCTCGATAGCGGCTTGACACTCGTCGGTCCATATGAACTCTTGTTCCTTGCATGTCCACCGAGTCATAGGTGCTGCTATCCTTTAGAAGTTCTCCATGAACCGTCAGTAATATCCCGCAAGTCCAAGGAAACTCCTCAGCTCCGATGCTAATTTAGGAACGGTCCATGTCTCGACTGCCAAAATTTTCTCTGGATTAATAGAAATACCATCTCCTGTAACGACATGCCCAAGAAATGAGACTCTATCCAAGAAAAACTCATATTTTCTGAGCTTCGCATATAACTGCTCTCTCCTCAAGGTCTCTAGAAAAATCCGCAGGTGCTTCTCGTGCTCCTCGTGGCTCTTCGAATAGACAAGTATGTCATCTATGAAGATGACCATGAACTGGTCCAAATACTGATGGAATACCCTATTCATTAAGTCCATAAAGATAGATGGAGCATTGGTCAATCCAAATGGCATGATCAGAAACTTGTAGTGTCCATATCTTGTCCTGAATGCGGTGTTCGGGATGTCCTGCTTCCGTAACTTTACCTGGTGATATCCCGATCTCAACTCTATCTTCGAGAACACCTTGGCTCCACTAAGCTGATCAAATAAGTCTTCAATGTGTGGCAATGGGTATTTATTCTTCATGTTCACTGCATTTAAGGCTCTGTAGTCGATGCACATACGCACAAACCCATCCTTCTTTGGTACAAACAATACTGGTGCTCCCCAGGGTGATGCACTTGGTCGGATGAAACCTTTCTCCTCTAATTCTTTCAACTGTGCCTTCAGCTCATCCATCTCCTTCTTTGCCAATCTATAAACATGCGATGCTATTGGTGCTGCTCCCGGTGTCAATTCAATTGAGAATTCTACGTCTCTGTCCGGAGGTAATCCTGGTAATTCCTTTGGAAAGACGTCTTGAAACTCTAAAATGATGGGGTGATAAATAACGTCGTCCATTGCAAGCTGTATACCATTAAGGGCTTCTGTGGATCCTTTTGCAAACTCAAGTTTCGGCTGGCCTGGTACCTTAAAAAGAATGCTTCCTCCAAAACCGTCGAAGAAAGCGTGGTACTTGCTTAGCCAGTCCATTCCAAGCAAAATATCAAAAGTTGGCATAGGAAGGACTAAGAGTCGGGCACTCGTCTCTCTGCCACAAATCACTACAGGACACGATCCACAAATCTGACTAATAGGTATAACTCCTTCTCCGGTGAGAATTCTAACACAACTAGGTAAAGGTGTAGTGGCAATATTGTGTTTGGCAATAAAATTAGAAGATATGAACGACTGGGTAGCTCCCGTTTCAAATAATATCACAGCAGGAAAGTAAAAACAAGAGTAATACCTGCTATGACATCAATCTCCTGATCCATGTCATCCACTTCTAGTGCAAAAGCTTGTCCATTCCTTTGTAGAAGTCCATGACTGGCCCTCGTGTACTGATCCTCCTGAGTAGGTAGCGGTGGTCCTCGCTGAAATCCTTCTACTGCTGGAGGTCGAGGTGCTCCTGGTCTAGTCATCTGCTGAGCTGGCTTTGGTGCTGGAAGTGCTAGCCTCTGTACTGGCGGTAGAAGTGTCAATGTCTGCTGTATTGGACAGTCTCTCGTTATATGCTATCCGGAACCACACCTCATACATTGTCCCAAGCGAGTCCGACAGTCCCTCGAAATGTGCTCGCATTTCCTACAATAGCTGTAGTGGGGCTTCTTCGAATTCTGGTACGGTCCTGCTCTGTGCTAATACTGTTGTTGTTGTGCCAAAGGACGTCTGATAGGTCCTCCTTGCTGTGTCCTTGCTGGTCCTTGTTGTGTCTTCAGTTGACTTTCTTTTCCCTTGCTGACAGTCTCTTGTAATCTAGTTTCTGTCAATAATTCGGCATAAGAGATCCGGGACTGTGAGCCGGTGTAGTGTTGGAGCTCCCGAGTCAGCCCGCGGTGAAACCTCTTAGCCTTCACCAAGTTATTCGGTATCAAGGCAGCACCATATTTACTAAGGCGACTAAACTCTGCATCATACTCGTCAACTATCTTTTCCCTTGCTCCAGATGAAGAAACTGATCGTACAATGCATCATTTACAGTGTCCAATAAGTACTTCCTCTCAAAGCACTCCAAAAATTGTTCCCAAGTCTGATACATACCCAACTGGCGCTCCATTGATTCCCACCAGTGATGGGCATTACCATCTAGTTGCATCCTTACGCCCGTCATCCATAGATATGTAGGTAGCTGTGATGCTTCTAATAACTTCTGGGTATGGGTAATCCAGTTTGTGGTATCCTCTGGGCTCTCTGTCATGACCCGTACCCAAAAAATTAGGCATGAGTCATGGGTACGTCCAACCTACGCCGCAGAATCGGCGGTAGAATGCTGTCTAGGTCATAACTATCTATATCTCATAATAACTTGTCAAGATAACCTCTCCAAAAGGAGGACAACATTACAATATATACATAAACTTAATCACAATAACTAGGGAAAGATTAAAATCATGATAAGATATCAGCAAAAGAAACAAAGAACCAAATAGAGCAAGTACAATATCCAAAATATACAGTCCAAGTCTAAGAGTCTACAACATCTCACAGTAGTAGCAAAATAAATAATACAGTCATCCAAAACCAATTGGGAACAAACCCAGTGAAATCCACCTAGCTATACTAGGGCGCTAGCAGTGTCTCCTCAGCTAGGATAGGCTCCTCCTCGATCTCAGGGTCGCAACAATCGTCGACGCCTGGCCCGTAGTAAGTCGGGCAAAAGTCCTCAGGATCCTCTAAAAAATATATCCAGTCAGGATTGGAGCAAAGTACATAACTCTGAAAGCAACTCCAAATACATGGTAAGGTGTATATGACTAGTAATAGAAAAGAATAAAAGATACACAGGAAAGTAAATACATGGTAGAACTGATAAAGTAACTGTAATATAAAACTGGGGAACAATACAAGTAATAGAGAAGTAACTACATGTGAGAAAATTGGTATACTAGCTAAGTGCCTTGAGCATAAGTTCGTTATGTGATCGGCTTGGGTTGCACATGATTTATTCTACGATAACTTCGTTATGCGTGAGTTGCATAACCGACATACACATGAATACTGTTTGGATTTGATCACATAACCAACTTCTACTCCCCTCCTCCACTAATACTCTTGGATCCAACCACGACATACTACGTACATGATAAATAACTTGCACACATGAAAGCGAGAGCACACGAAGCACATGAAGCACATGAGAATCAATACCCGAAGTACATGATGAAATACATGTGATAGAGTACCCGCTGAACACGGTAAGGGGGATAACATCTCATGACGGGATCCAACTAGTACCAGCTCATGAAATAATATGTCAGAATCAAGTATTAACAGTTCTAGAACAGGTGATATATACGCTATCATGAAATAGAAATAATCAGAGGTAGGTACTCGCTTGACGTCCTGAGCAACTAGCGAGGGTCGAGATCCGGACTGGCATCAAAAAGACCTATTACGAAAAGCAAGGTTAAACAGGGTTCTAAAGAGTTAAACAAGAATAAAATAACTAAAAACAAGCTTCTAGGGTTGTTCTAGGTCAAACGGGTCAAACAGGTCAAACCGGTGAAATTTGGGTCAAAAGTCAACTTGTGGTCCAAAAAGTCAACTCTAGGTCAAAACTAGGTCAAAGGTTGACTTTGGCGGCCTACTGGGGCAATTACGGTCAACTCTAGGTCAAACTAGGGTGCCCATAAAATTTTAGGTCAAAACTAGCTCATTAAGCTAGTAAACCCTTAAACTCGTCTCTTTGAGATACCGGGATACCCTCGGTATTCGATATATCAACCTACGTATACACCCCGTCTATACCCTCTAATAAATACCCTAACACGTATATATATATATATATATATATATATATATATATATATATAACCAACTCTAACCCCATTCCTAGGCAAAAGCCTAATACCTCGCCCCGATACCCATTACCTCAATACCTTAATATCTCAAGGTATTGAGATACCTTACCTTACCCTTCTCATCTCACTAACTATACATCTAACTATACCTATATATATATATATATATATATATATATATATATATATATATATATATATACATGTATTTTATATATCTAATCTCTCTCTCTCTCATCTCTAGTAGCTAAGGGGGGGTATTATTGTTGCTGTTGGTGTTGCATGCTGCGGCTGCTGCTGCTGCTACTACCTGCTGCTGCTGCTGCTGTTGTTACTACCTGCTGCTGCTCCCTCTGTCTCAATCTCACTCCCTATCTCGATCCCTCTCTCAGTCCCTCTTCCTTTCCTCCAATCTTACTCACTCACTCTCCTTATCTCACTCACTCAAACACACCTATCCTTAACACTCACACAACCACACTTATACACACTCAAACACACTCACCCCCAAACACACCAATACACACATACTCACCCATATACATATATATATATATATATATATATATATATATATATATATATATATATATATATATATATAAATATAAACTCGAAAACCCTAATACATACTCTTCAAGGCTAGACCAACCCGAGCACAAGCCCGAAACCTCGAAACCAAGTCGAAATGGCCATTTGGTCATTTCGACGAACACTTGGAGTGCGACTTGTGATACCTCACAAAACGCACGCCAAACCTAATCGAAATCGACCCAAAATTTACTCACGTGTTCTAAACAACGTCTAGAACCTCACAAAAATGCTAACTCTCTGATTCTAGGTCCGTAGCAAAATTCTACATGCACGTGAAACCCACGGAGAAGGAAAAGCCCCAAATCGCCCGAAACTCCCAAAACTCCCTGATACGACCTCGCATGTCCGAATGGGGACACGAAGCTACCCTCAAGACACCCAAGCACGTCCACCTAGGTCCGTCTAACCTAGGACAACCTCCAAAACGGGTCAATCTCAGATTTTACTCGAAATTGACACAAAACCCTAGGTTAAAGTCTCCAAACCTATCCAAACAAGTTCTAACTTCCTCCCATGGGTAGCCCTAAGGTCTAGAAAGGTTCTTAACTACTAATTACACTATATTAAAGTAATCACTAAGAGTAAAGTTAGGGTTTATCTCTTGGGAGTTGAAATTCCAAGGCCAAAGTCTCCAAAAATCCTAGAATTCACCATACTAAGCCTCCAAGCCTCCAAACCAAGCTTCTACACCAAATCTAGGCTCTACACACCTAGGTTAGAAAGAATGGAAGATTAGGGTTTGCATTAATGAGAGAAGTAAATGAAGGAAGAGTGGGAAGGTGAAAATACTTACTTGGAATTGGAGAGAAGTAAATGAAAGAAGTAAAGAAAGAGAACGGAGGAAGGAAAATGAAGTGGAAGGAAATAGGGTTAGAAGCCTAACACAAAGACCACAATACCCTCAACTTAAGTCTTCCAAACTAGGGTTTTAGGTTTAGGGTTTCTTAAACAAATCTAACTAATCCAAAATAACCCAGCTAGATAATTAAAGATAAAATAACTATTCTACACCAAGGGTTGAGTCTGACAAGGGTCTGACAAGGGTCTGACAAGGTCCAATAGGGTCTGACACCGGTCCAAACTAGCCAAAACCCTAAAATAACCAATAAAAATAAATACATCCAACTAATTAAATATATATACAAATATTTATGATCAATATCGGCTCCATAATCTCCACCGGCTGCTCTGGATAGCTAAGAGTAGGGCCCACCACAATCTCTGAGTGATCCAATACGTGACTGGGATCCGCCACGTACCGTCTCAATTGCGACACGTGGAACTGTAAACCCCCTCACCCAAAATTAAGCCTACTTGGCTTAGATAGAGAGACTAGGGCTAGTTTGAATCCAATTAGAAATAGAACATTGTATTTTAGATAATTTTGTAATATTTATATCATTTAGTGCACCTTACCGTTGCTTCGATAATTGGAGCACTACACTAGCCATTGCCTTCATACAAATTTTATACCCTTGTCCTAGATGTGCCCGCCTTCTATTCTGACTTTTGTGTAACTTATAATTATGCTCTCTTGTGCTACATTTTAGTCGCACAATATTCGTCACAGACATTTATATTTAATTCTAAATAAATTCAACTTTGTATCCTTGTGCGTTCCAATCAAAATTGAAGACACAATCTTGACCCATTTTGTGCAACCCAATTTATGATAAATATTCTGTTCTGAGTCTTCTATGTCCATGATGCTTGTGTCCCACCTAATTTTAGCCCTATGTACTTCTAATTAATTTTAGAACACCGTTTGTATTAATTTTAATTAATTTAATTCAATTTCTATCTTTGTGCAATTTTTTAATTGTTGGGCCCTTTTATGCAAAAGTGCATTGAGGTATCCACCCCATTGGACACAACACATGTATAAAACCTATTTTTTCCTTCATGTGAATTTTTTCCATGATTTTTGGAGTGTGTAGCACTAAACACCAACCCTCATTGAACCTTGGCCCTCTATTTTGAAACCATGCAATCCTAGCCCTCCAAACATCTCCATGTGAAGCCAAGGCCCCTTTCCAAGAATGTTGACCAAGGCCCAACTACCTAGGTTAATACCCCACCCTATTTCTATATACATATATATATATATATATATATATATATATATATATATATATATATATATATATATATATATATATATATATCTTTTTTTTCCTTTTCTATTCACCAAATACCTAAACTCTAACTCAGCTGACATCATCATCCCCTTCCTGTTCATCTCCTTTCTCCTCTTCCTGCAGCCGAGTCTGGCCATCCAGCCGGAGGAGCTCCATTTCGCCGAGGCTCCCCGCCTCTGAACCACCTGCTGACCTCCCTGAACTCGACTGGACCACCTCTCCCCCTCCCATCATCGATAACCTAGATCCCGACCATCACCACCATTAACACCACCACCATCTCCTCCGCCACTCGCCACCACCTGCACGACCACTCCTCTCATCATCCCGACCATCCTCCACCATTCCCCCTCGACTCGACCGAGTCCCCACCTGAACGACCACCTCCATCTTCCCTATCCTCCGCTCGACCACCATCCCTCCACACTGTCCTCTCCCTTCTTCCCTGAGCAGTACCTCCCTGACCACCCTCACCTTTCACCGGACTCCCCTCGACCCGCCAGAGTTAACACAGCCACCACCATGACCCATCGCCATAGCACCCCGTCTTCGCCCTGTCCTCTTCCTCACCAGAGTTCTTCTCCGGCAGACTTCAATTATCTTCATCACCATCATAACCTAATCATCATCATCATCATCATCATAATCATTATCACCTTAATCACCATTATCATCACCTAATCATCATCTTATCATCTCATCATCATCATCCCCTCCATAATCATCATCATCATCATTAACCTAATCATCATCATAATTGTCTTCACCAATCATCACCCTCGTCATCAACATCGACATCATCGTATTCATCGTGGACCCGTCACCCTCACCGAAGATGACCTGCAGCAGATCCTCGATCGTCGTGCCCGTGCACGCTAACCCTAAGGTTCGAACCTGTCCCTTTCCTCTTATTTTATGTGTGCTTGTGATTAGTATTACTTTATGGTTCAGTTTAGTTCAGACCATGTCGGTTAACCTAAAGACCAGTGTGCGTGTGTGTAGGTAATTAATTGGTACCTATACATTGTGTGGTAATTAATGCTAGTACTAGGTATGACTGTATTATAGATGTTGAGTGACCATAAGTGTTAGTAGTGGATACCCTGTATTGACATTTGACCATATGACTCGTATGCGTATACGTACGCGTATGTATTTAATGTTCAGATTGGTATATATATATGTATTATATAAGTAATTAAATGATAATGCTAAAACTAATTATGACTAATGTGTTTATTTACTGTACGACCCTAGGATAATTATGGATATCCTATATTTATGTTTGACCAAGTGCCCCTAAGAACTTGTGAGTTGACTGCCTTGTGTACATTAACGTACTGGCTTAGACACATGTTAGTTGACTGTCTGATTGTGCACAATATTTTAAGACGTGACACCCGCATAATTATAAGCGCATTTGACCCTGTTAGTCGACCAGTGTCACCCCTAGTGTACCCTCTGAGTTCTGTGTAATTATGGTTGTGTCTGTGCTAGTATAATGGCTGATATTGGATTATATTATATTATATATATATATATAGGATATCGGACTGTTCTGCGAGACTTCAGGAGTAGGTTATTGGTACTACGCAGCTTTCTTACCAGGCAAGTATACCTTACCATTGTACTATGATTTACATTCCATATAATGCATGTATTTTATTTCTGTCATTTAGTTCATATATTTTAAACTGCTATATAAACTGCGCGTCCAAGAATAACTTGGGTGCAACGACGGTGGCGTCGTATTCTATTTTTATTATATATATGTATGTTGACCTAGTTTATGAGACCACTCCATTATCATGAGGCATTCTTATATTTCATTTGGCTGTGACACTTTTTTTACACGAGTTGTGAGTCTCATATAGATCACGGACTTACGTATTGACTGATTATCAGTACGTGTGGGACGTACGATAGGGAATAGCTGCTGATAGAATTTGCATGCTAGAAGGCTTGGCAGTTATTTAGAGGTTTCATCGTGTCATAGATGTGACATGCTTAGAGCATGGGGTGGGGAGAACAACAAGTAAGGCATTTGGGCTCCTTTGCACTTTTCTTTTTGTAACCCGTACGCTCTGCCGGAGATACGTGGCGGTGATGACCCCTATATTACTGGTGGCCTCTGACGTTCAAAAGATGACATACTTTGTAGGCCCCTGATTCTCCGAGAGAATCATGCCAATCCTATTTTTGGCCAGATAGCCCACTTGTTGGAAAGTTGTTCTCAAACTGCATTCATATAGATGGTTAGGCGACCCGTTGGATGTTTATTGTCAGTACTTTATTGGCATATTTATAGGTATCTTGCTATGTCCCTCTGAGGATTTGGTCCCTTTTCAGGTGTAGATGTTCATGATTATTAGCATAAGAGCAGATCCGGACTAGCTACTTATATTTCGAGGAGGACTTCTCTTCGAGTCGCATTAATTATTAGTTGATTTACTTATTTTGTTTATCTTATATTCTAGTTGGCAGTAGATTTATTTCCACCCGACTATCATCTTTTGATACTTCACATTTAGATTTAGTTACATAGTTATTGGTTATTTACTTATTTATGATTTATGTGGATGAGATTTAGTTATACCCTGTGACTTGTGATAATTTATACCACTTGTGAATTGTTATTCATATTACAACATACACATATGTTATGTTTTCCATATATTGTTGTCATATACATACGGCTGGCATTGTTACGTATTCCTAGTCCTACGTATTTTGGGACTGGGGCGTGACATGTTTTTAGTGGTGGCCCATACAGGTCGAGAGTATATTGTCTCGGTTACGTTACTGTACCGAGCAAGCCTGCACCTAGGATTAGAGTATAGGATCTTATCCACATTTAACTATGATTCACCTTCCTTTTAGTCTGTTCTATTTGAATAATTGCATCCTGCTTGATTCATGTGCTTCCCTAATAGTTCCTTGAGTATAGTCTTCTACTAGAATATAGGAATCATTTTTGTTAGGATAATAATTAGGGTAATATTCCTACTAAGAATACAACTAGAATATTGACACATCACTAAGTTTCGAATACCTAATGAACCCTGGCATTCCTTACCTATAGGCTAATTGACTATTACCCCTTGATATATTTATGAAGGACTTGAGAGTAGTATAGACACTACTAGGATTAGTTAGAAATTTGGCCATATTGTTTGACCCTAGTATTGAGGAACCAATAAAAATCCAAGGTCGAATATTAGGACCAAACCTAACTTTTATAGTAAGATAGTATTAGAGAACCATGAATTAGATTCCTATCTTGATATTAGCAGAACATTACCTTAGGGAGCCAAGATGAATGAATATAATATTTTCCTCGATCATACCTCGAACAAAGATATTAGCATACAACCTTTTCCTTAGATAACTATGATATTATCAAAAGTCTTTTTATTTTAATTTCATATCTTATTCCTCTGAAACCCTAATGCTCGCTAATTATGCGACAACTAAAATTTTCTTTCATTCTTCAATTCATGCCACCTAACCCTTCTGATTGTTGGCCAAGTGATTTCTTTTATGTTAGGATATATAGTTTGCCAGGATTATAGTTGTTAATCTTAAATTTTGAATTTTTGTGCTTGGTAGTTAGAACTTGATAGTTAAGTATTCATATAGATTATAATTTTATGGTTATACCTTAGTTTTAAATCATGTAATTTGTATCCATATCTCCATATATGTTATACCTTCTTCCATCATAATCCAGCGTATTTATATTTTTTGTACTACCTTGACTTATGTCGCTATTATAGCCTAGTTTTGCTAGCTTATTCTTTTATCGAGATTGTTCATGACATATGTGTTATTGGGGCTTGATCAACCACACAATGATATAATTGTCTAATCAGAATTAGTATATTATGGTCTGGACAACCTTAGTGCACTTGGTTCGCTCTTCTCATGACTACTTTACGTGGATTGAGATAGATAGTTGACTAGTAGACGAATATACTTACCTCTAGATATGTCTGAGCACATCGTATCGGTTACATAACTGTACTGATATGAGCATGTGAATAGGAATTACCCAAAATAGGATTTTAATCCACAACTGCCTTGACAATTCCTTTTGAATCCTTTAATCGCCTTGATCCCCATACTTGTATTCTATCACCTTCTCCTTGAATTCTTCATTATTATTTTTCGTCTTCCCTTATTTTGGAAAGACGAAATCTCGTTCTTGGTATAAGTTTGATACACAGAGAGTAATAAATATACCCCATAGGCCAACCGCATTATTGGTGACTACCTTTTGTAATTAAGGGCATATCATATATATGATATATTTGTGTGTTAGAAACTTTGAGGATTGAATAACATAATTAAATAATTTAAGGAATAATTTTCTTAAATGTATAGCCTTATGCGATAGATGGGTAAACTCTAAGTTGGGTAGAAGTTACATTGTTAACTTGAGGTGGAATTCCTTTAGGTTGTGATCAAGTAAGATTAGATAGAGAAAACCATACCTTATTTTAATTTCGAGGACAAAATTGTTTTAAGTTGGGTAGATTGTAAACCCCCTCACCCAAAATTAGGCCTACTTGGCTTAGATAGAAAGACTAGGGCTAGTTTGAATCCAATTAGAAATAGAACATTGTATTTTAGATGATTTTGCAATATTTATATCACTTAGTGCACCTTACCGTTGCTTCGATAATTGGAGCACTACACTAGCCATTGCCTTCCTACAAATTTCACATCCTTGTCCTAAACGTGTCCGCCTTCTATTCTGGCCTTTGTGTAACTTATAATTATGCTCTCTTGTGCTACATTTTAGTCGCACAATATTCGTCGTAGACTTTTATATTTAATTTTAAATAAATTCAACTTTGTATCCTTGTGCGTTTCAATCGAAATTGGAGACACAATCTTGACCCGTTTTGTGCAACCCAATTTTTGATAAACATTCTGTTCTGAGTCTTCTATGTCCATGACGCTTGTGTCCCACCTAATTTTAGCCCTATGTACTTCTAATTAATTTTAGAACACCATTTATATTAATTTTAATTAATTTAATCCAATTTCTATCTTTGTGCAATTTTTTAATTGTTGGATACTTTTATGTAAAAGTGCATTGAGGTGTCTACACCATTGGATACAACACATGTAGAAAACCCATTTTTGCCTTCATGTGATTTTTTTCCAGGATTTTTGGAGTGTGTAGCACTCAACACCAACCCTCATTGGACCTTGGCCCTATATTTTGAAACCATGCAATCCTAGCCCTCCAAACATCTCTATGTGAAACCAAGGCCCCTTTCTAAGGATGTTGACCAAGGCCCAACTACCTAGGTCAACATCCCACCCTATTTCTATATACATATATATATATATATATATCTTTCTTTTCCTTTTATATTCACCAAATACCTAAACTCTAACTCAGCCGACATCATCATCCCCTTCCTGTTCATCTCCTTCCTCCTCTTCCGGCAGCCGAGTCCGGCCATCCCGACCTCCGTCGGCCGGAGCAGCTCCATCTTGCCGACGCTTCCCGCCTCTGAACCACCCGCTGACCTCCCTGAACTCGACTGGACCACCTCTCCCTCTTCCATCATCAACAACCTAGATCTCGACCATTACCACCATTAACACCACCACCTGCACGACCATCCTCCGATCATCCCGACCATCCTCCAACATTCCCCCTCGACCCGACCAAGTCCCCACCTGAACGACCACCTCCATCTTCCCTGTCCTCCGCTCGACCACCATCCCTCCACTCTGTCCTCTCCCTTCTTCTCTGAGCAGCACCTCCCTGACCACCCTCACCTCTCGTCGGACTCCCCTCAACCCGCCGGAGTCAACACATCCACCACCACGACCCGTCTCCATAGCACCCCAGTTTCGCCCTGTTCTCCTCCTCACCTGAGTTCTTCTTCGGCAGACTTCAATCATCTTCATCACCATCATAACCTAATCATCATCATCATCCTCATTATCATAATCATTATCACCTTAATCACCATTATTATTACCTAATCATTATCTTATCATCTCATCATCATCATCCCCTCCATCATCATCATCATTAACCTAATCATCATCATCATCCTCATCATCATAATTGTCATCACCAATCATCACCCTCGTCATCAACATCGACATTATCATATTTATCGTGGATCCGTCACCCTCACCGAAGATGACCTACAGCAGATCCTTGATCCTCGTGCCCTTGCACGCTAACCCCAAGGTTTGAACCTGTCCCTCTCTTCTTATTTTATGTGTGCTTGTGATTAGTATTGCTTTATGGTTCAGTTTAGTTCAAACCGTGTCGGTTAACCTAAAGACTAGTGTGCTGTATGTAGGTAATTAATTGGTACCTATACATTTTGTGGTAATTAATGCTAGTACTAGGTATGACTGTATTATAGATATTGAGTGACCATAAGTGTTAGTAGTGGATACCCTGTATTAATATTTGACCGTATGACCCGTATGCGTATACCTACGCGTATGTATTTAATGTTCAGATTGGTATATATATATATGTATTGTATAAGTAATTAAATGATAATGCTAAAACTAATTATGACTAATGTGTTTATTTACTGTACGACCCAAGGATAATTATGGATATCCCATATTTATGTTTGACCAAGTGCCCCTAAGAACTTGTGAGTTGACTGCCTTGTGTACATTAACGTACTAGCTTAGACACATGTTAGTTGACTGTCTGATTGTGCACAATATTTGAAGACGTGACACCCACATAATTAGACGCACATTTGACCCTGTTAGTCGACCAGTGTCACCCCTAGCGTACCCTCTGAGTTCAGTGTAATTATGGTTGTGTCTGTGCTAGTGTAATGGCTGATGTTGGATTGTATTATATTATATGTATATAGGATATCAGATTGTTCTGCGAGACTTCAGGAGCAGGTTATTGGCACTACGCAGCTTTCTTGCCAGGCAAGTATAGCTTTCCATTGTACTATGATTTACATTCCATATAATGCATATATTTTATTTCTGTCATTTAGTTCATATATTTTAAACTGCTATATAAACTGCGCATCCACGAATAACTTGGGTGCAACGACGGTGGCATCGTATTCTGTTTTTATTATGTATATATATTGACCTAGTTTATGAGATCACCCCATTATCCTGAGGCATTCTTATATTTCATTTGATTGTGACATTTTTTACACGAGTTGTGAGTCTCATATAGATCACGGACTTACGTATTGACTGATCATCAGTACGTGTGGGACGTGCGATAGGGAATAGCTGCTGATAGAATTTGCATGCTAGAGGACTTGGCAGTTATTTAGAGGTTTCATCGTGTCATAGATGTGACATACTTAGAGCATGGGGTGGAGAGAACAACAAGTAAGGAGTTTGGGCTCCTTTGCACTTTCTTTTTTGTAACCCGTACGCTCCGCCGGAGATACGTGGCGGTGATTACCCCTATATTATTGGCGGCCTCTGGCGTTCAAAAGACGATATGCTTTGTAGGCCCCTGTTTCTCCGAGAGAATCATGCCAATCCCATTTTTAGCCAGATAGCCCACTTGTTAGAAATTTGTTCTCAAACTGCATTCACATAGATGGTTAGGCGACCTATTGGATGTTTATTTTTAGTACTTTATTGGCATATTTATAGGTATCTTGTTATGTCCCTCTGAGGACCTGGTCCCTTTCCAGGTGTAGATGTTCATGAGTATTAGCAGGAGTGCGGATCCAGACTAGCTACTTATATTTTGAGGAGGTCTTCTCTTCGAGTCGCATTGATTATTAGTTGATGTACTTATTTTGTTTATCTTATATTCTAGTTGGTAGTGGATTTGTTTCCACCCGACTATTATCTTTTGATACTTCACATTGAGATTTAGTTACATAGTTATTGGTTATTTACTTATTTATGATTTCTGTGGATGAGATTTAGTTATACCCTGTGATTTGTGGTAGTTTATACCACTTGTGAATTATGATTCATATTACAGCGTACGCATGTGTTATATTTTCCATATATTGGAGTTACCATATACATACGGCTAGCATGGTTACGTATTCCTAGTCCTACGTATTTTGGGACTGGGGCATGACAGGAACATATCATGAACTCCCTCTAGCATAGGCGGCAAATCTAGCTTATACGCCACAGCGCCGACCCTCTCAAGGATGCTGAAGGGTCCGACGAAACGTGGGCTAAGCTTCCGGCCTCTACCGAAGCGAATAGTGCCCCGCGTCAGAGAAATCCTCAGGAACACCAGATCACCAACCTAGCACAAACAAGGTCTCAGCACTTAATCTAAAATAAGCAATCACAAGCAAACACAAGAACAAAATCTAAATTCTAAGCTATACCTCAAACTCCAAAGGTCTCCGGTGGCTATCGGCCTAATGCCGCTACCTGTCCTGCGCCACCCGAAGTCTATCTCTAATGAGCTTGACCTTCTCCGCCGCATCCACCACTATCTTCGGGCCAAGCAAAGCTCTCTCGCCTACATCATCCCATGATAACGAAGTACGACACCTTCGTCCATATAATGCCTCGAATGGTGATATCTCGATACTGGCTTGGTAGCTGTTATTGTAAGCAAACTCTACCAAGTGTAAGTGATCCTCCCACGAGCCTCTGAAATCCAGAACACAAATGCGAAGCATGTTCTCAAGAGTCTGAATGGTCCTCTCTGACTAACCGTCTGTCTGCGGGTGATATACAGTACTAAACTTGAGCTGGGTGCCCAAGCTAGCCTGCAGACTCCTCCAGAAATATAAAGTAAATTGACTATCCTGGTCTGATACTATGCTCACAGGAACTCCATGCAGTCTGACTATCTGGCGAACATACATCTCTGCTAGTCTCTCCGTAGACGTACCCACTTTGAATGGTATAAAGTGGGCCATTTTGGTCAACCTGTCTACGATGACCTAAATCGCATCCTTCCCTCCTGGAGAACGGGGAAGCCCAGAAACAAAATCCATGGTCACATGATCCCATTTCCACTACGAAATGGTAACGGT
This sequence comes from Iris macrosiphon, assembly GCA_036927795.1. Lineage (NCBI taxonomy): Eukaryota > Viridiplantae > Streptophyta > Magnoliopsida > Asparagales > Iridaceae > Iris > Iris macrosiphon. The sequence continues at coordinate 145,638 of JAYESA010000246.1, forward strand.
TGGAGCAACCCTCCTGGCTTCTGCCTCTCCGCCTTTACCTGCTGGCACACTAAGCATCGGGATAAGAAGCGTGCTACGCCCCGCTTCATCCCGTACCACTATACATGCTCTCTCATATCTTTATACATCTTGTTGGCACATGGATGCATAGAGTATTGGGATCGATGCACCTCCTGAAGAACCTCCTCGTGCAACGACCCACTCGGTACATACAACCTTGTACTGTGCTGCAATGAACCATCATCAACAATAGTGAAGTCATTTGATACTCCAATCTAAACCTGCGCCCTGATGCTCCTCAGGGACTCATCCTCAAACTGTGTAGCCCTGATCTGGTCTATCAACTCTGACTAAATCTGCAGTCCCCACATCTGTATCTCAACTCTAGGTACTATCACCTCAATGCCCAAGCTCTCTAGATCTGCCAGAAGATAATGATCTGTAGTCAGGCATATAGCTACCGGATACCTGCTCAACGCATCCGCAACTACGTTCGCCTTCCCTGGATGGTACTATAATAATATGTCAAAGTCTTTCATCAACTCCAACCATCTCCTCTGCCTCATGTTCAGCTATTTTTGGGTAAACACATACTTCAAGCTCTTGTGGTCAGTGAAGATCTCTATACGCCCTCCGTATGAATAGTGTTTCCATAACTTCAGAGCAAAGATGACCGCTGCCAACTCCAAATCGTAGGTAGGGTAGTTTTTCTCATGAGGACGTAATTGCCTGGAAGCATAGGCAATCACCCTCCCATTCTGCAATGCATCACTATAGATAGTGAATCCTCTAGACCCCGATGGCAACGTCAACACTGGAGCTGTCGTCAACCTCCTCTTCAGCTCATCAAAGGCAACCTAGCACTCCTCTGACTAAACAAACTCCGCGTCCTTCCGGGTCAGCCTAGACAACGACTCTGTAATCTGAGAAAAATCCTGAACAAATCTCCTGTAGTAACCTGCCAGCCCCAGGAAACTCCTGACCTCTACTACTGAACTCGGAGCACTCCATGCCTCAACTGCCATGATCTTCCTCGGATCCACCGAGATCCCCTCTCCTGTCACCACATGACCAAGGAATTCAACCTTGTCAAGGAAGAACTCGCACTTCAAAAGTTTCCATAAAGCTTCTCCTTTCTGAGAGTCTCCAGCACTATCCTCAGATGCTCCTCATGCTCCTCTGGGGTCTTTGAATACACCAAGATGTCATCTATAAATACCACCACAAACCTGTCCAGATGTTGATGGAATAACTTGTTCATCAGATTCATGAATACTGCCAGGGTATTAGTAAACCCAAACGGCATCACCATGAACTCATACTGTCCATACTTGTGAATATCCTCCCTCCTGACCTTCACCTGGTGGTAGCCTGTCCTCAGATCAATCCTGGAAAATACCCTCGCTCTGCTAAACTGGTCAAAGAGATCATCAATACGCGGCAGTGGATACTTGTTCTTGGTTGTGAGGTTATTCAGAGCCCTATAGTCGATACACATCCGTATTGACCCATCCTTCTTCGGCACAAAAAGTACCGGAGCACCCCACGGAGAAGAACTAGATCTGATAAATCCCTTGTCCTGAAGCTCATATACCTGCTTCTTCAACTCTACTAGCTCATTATTGCTGACTCTATAGACGTGCTAGGATATCGGCTCCGCACCTGGCACTAAGTCTATAGAGAACTCCACATCTCTGTCCGGAGGTAACCCTGGCAACTCCTCCGGAAAGACATCCATGAACTCCGCTATCAATGGATGTGGCAACCTCTGCTCTACCACCAGGGATCCGCAGAAGACTCCCTCACTCTGCTCCGCTGTTTCTCTGGCAAACTCAAACTCTGGCTCTCCCGGCGGACTAAACAACACTCTGCCTCCACGATAATCTATACTAGAAAGGTACATACTCACCCAATCCATCCCGAGTACAATGACGTAGCTCGGAAGTGGCATTACGAGTAGGCACACACTCAACTCCCGGCTTCCCAAGGTAACTCTTCGGTCTCTGCAGACATCACTGACTAGGATGATGCCACCCCCGGTCGTGATCTTACAGAGTCTAGCTAAAGGTTCAGCAACAAGATGGTGTCTAACAGCAAAAGATATAGACACAAACCTATGAGAAGCACCGGAATCCAATAAAGCAAGTGCTGGAATGGAATCAAGAAGAACAGAACCTGAGATCACATCACAAACGGGCTCGGCCTCCTCTACGGTCAGGGCAAAAGCTTGCCCCTGCTGTCCTCCTCGGTGCTGCTGCTGGTACTGGGCAAACCTCTGTTGCTGAGTCTGCAAAGGCTGTCCTCTCTGCTGTACTATAGGTGCTCTGGCAGGTCCCCTCTGAGTGGTTCCTTTGCCCTGAGCTGTACGAGCAAGTGCTGAAGGGCAATCCCTCAACTGGTGATCTGTCATACCAAATAACAAGCATCTGCCCAGCCTCTTCCTGCAAATGTCCCATCCGTGCCCCGACATCCTACATAAAGTGCAAGTAATGGGCTGCCTCGGACCCTGCTGTTGTCCCTACCTCTGCTGCTGGGGCACCTGCTGGAAAGGTGCACAACCCTGACCCTGGTGCTGCTGAGTCTGCTGGAACGACCTCGTCTACTGGAAATGGGGCCTCTTGGCTGGGCCCGCACTACTGCTTGCTCCGAAAGCATCTCTAATCCTCTTGGACTTCAGCTCCAAGTTGTCCTCAGCCCTCTGAGCATCACTCACAATCTGCTTGAAGGTTACCTCGCGGTCACTCCTAGTCAAGGACTTGACCGCCATGACCAAACCTTGCAGAACTTTCGCGCCTTTGCTGCCTCGCTCAAGCCCTCTACAAATCTGCCCAGATGGCAGAACTCTGCTCCATACTCGTCCACCAGCATGCTCCCCTGGACAAGTGTCTTAAACTGGCTTTCCAAGGCACTGAGAGCCACATCCAGAAAGAACTTCTCCTTGAAAAGCTTCTTGAAAGCCTCCCAAGTAAGTCCCGGTACCGCTATCCTCGTATCAGTACGGTACCAAGTAAGGGCAAGATCGAACATCTGGCTGCCCGCTACCTCTATCTATATGCTGTTTGGGATCAGTGCCAGCCTGAAGATCCCCTCGATATGCTTGATCCAGTCATCCGCCTACAGGATCCCCTCTGTACCCCAGAACTCCTTGGGCCGCATCTTCTGGAAGTCAATGATATTGACTGGCCTAGGATGCTGTGCCTTCTCTGCCTGTGGCTGGATCTGAGCCACTCTGTCTACTGCCATCATGGCCACCTGGTAGGCATTCATAATACCCAACCTCATCACATCTACATGTCGGTGCTGTGTGTCCATAATCTCCCTGAAGAACGCGAACAACTGGGCAGCGTCTACCGGTGCAGGAGGTGGTGGAGGAGGTACCACCGGAATAACAGGGGTAGCTCTCGGATCGACAGGTGAAGAAGAATCTTCGAGAGAAGCAGATGCTCCCTCAACCACAGGAGTGGTGAGTGGAGCGGTAGCAGCTGCCTGAAGTCGAGCAGGACGAGAGGTAGCAGACCTCTCGGTGGTAGCTGCTGGAACGGTACGGTGAGACCGTGTCTTCGGAGGCATCCTGAACACAGATCAAAAGAAGTCAATACGGTACAAGATACGATATCATCAAGGAAGGACAGTAATATTTTAAAAGAAAATAATTTCAGAAAATTAAAGATAGCAAAAGATCAGGAAGGGTCCTAGTTGTGATTGAGCACACTCTCTCAGCCTATATCCTATATCGTATCGCAGGTAGACCTAGAAACACGACCTGCATGGGCTACCACCAAAAATGTGTCACGATCCGCACCCGGAAAATCGGGCATGAGTCATGGGTACGTCCAGCCTACGCCGCAGAATCGGCGGTAGAACGCTGTCTAGGTCACAACTATCTATATCTCACAATAACCTGTCAAGATTACCTCTCCAAAATTAGGAAAATATTATAATATATACATAAACTCAATCACAATAACTAGGGGAAGAGTAAAAGCACAATAAGATATCAACAAAAGAAACAAAAAACCAAAGGGAGCAAGTACAATATCCAATACAGTCCAAGTCTAGGAGTCTACAATATCTCACAGTAGTAGCAAAATAAATAATACACTCATCCAAAACCAACTGGGAACAAACCCAGTGAAACCCACCTAGCTATACTAGGGCACTAGCGACGTCTCCTCAGTTGGGACGGGCTTCTCCTCTATCTCAGGGTCGCAACAATAGTCGACGTCTGGCCCGTAGTAAGTCGGGAAAAAGTCCTCAGGATCCTCTAAAAAATATATCCAGTTAGGATTGGAGCAAACTACATAACTCTGAAAGTAACTCCAAATACATGGTAAGGTGTATATGACTAGCAATAGAAAAGAATACAAGATGCACATGAAAGTAAATACATGGTAGAACTGATAAAGTAACTGTAATATAAAATTGGAAAACAATACAAGTAGTAGAGAAGTAACTGCATGTAAGAAAATAGGAATACTAGCTAAGTGCCTTGAGCACAAGTTCGTTATGTGATCGGCTTGGGTTGTACATGATTTATTCTACGATAACTCCGTTATGCGTGAGTTGCATAACCGACATACACATGAATACTGTTTGGATTTGATCACATAACCAACTTCTACTTCCCTCCCCTACTAATACTCTTGGATCCAACCACGACACGCTACGTACATGATAAATAACTCGCACACATGAAAGCGAGAGCACACGAAGCACAAGAAGCATATGAAAATCAATACCCAAAGCACATGAGGAAATACACGTGATAGAGTACCCGCTGAACACAGTAAGGGGGATAACATCTCATGATGGGATCCAACTAGTACCAGCTCGTGAAACAATGTGTCAGAATCAAGTATTAACAGTTCTAGAACAGGTGATATATACGCTATCATGAAATAGAAACAATTAGAGCTAGGTACTCGCCTGACGTCCTGAGCAACTGGTGAGGATCGAGATCCGGACTGGCGTCGCAAAGACCTATTACGAAAAGCAAGGTAAAACAGGATTCTAAAGAGTTAAACAGATATAAAATAACTAAAAACAAGCTTCTAGGGTTGTTCTAGGTTAAATGGATCAAACCGGTAAAATCTGGGTCAAAAGTCAACCCAGGGTCCAAAAAGTCAACTCTAGGCCGAAACTAGGTCAAAGGTTGACTTTGGCCGTCAACCGGGGCAATTACGGTCAACTCTAGGTCAAACTAGGGTGCCCCTAAAATTCTAGGACAAAACTAGCTCATTAAGCTAGTAAACCCTCAAACTCGCCTCTTTGAGATATCGGGATACCCTCGGTATCCGATATATCAACCTACGCTATACACCCCGCCTATACCCTCTAATATATACCCTAACACGTATATATATATATATATATATATATATATATACATATAAAACCAACTCTAACGCCATTCCTAAGCAAAAGCCCAATACCTCGCCCCGATTCCCATTACCTCAATACCTTGATATCTCAAGGTATTGAGATACCTTACCTTACCCTTCTCATCTCACTAACTATACATCTAACTATACATATATATATATATATATATATATATGTATATATATATGTATATAAATATATGTGTATATATATATATATATATATATATATATATATATATATATATATATACATATATTTTATATATCTAATCTCTCTCTCTCTCTCATCTCTAGTAGCTAAAGGGGGGGTGTTATTGTTGCTGTTGCTGTTGGTATTGCATGCTGCTGCTGCTAACTGCCTACTGCTGCTGCTACTACCTGCTGCTGTTCGCTCTGTCTCAATCTCACTCCCTATCTCGATCCCTCTCTCAGTCCCTTTTCCTTTCCTCTAATCTCACTCACTCACTCTCCTTATCTCACTCACTCAAACATACCTATCCTCAACACTCACACACACTACACACAAACACACACACAACCACACCTATACACACTCAAACACACTCACCCCCAAACACACCAATACACACATACTCACCCATATACATATAAATACATATATATATACAAATATAAACTCAAAAACCTTAATACACACTCTCCAAGGCTAGACCAACCCGCGCACAAGCCCAAAACCTAGAAACCAAGTCAAAATGACCATTTGGTCATTTCGACGAACACTTGGAGTGCGGCTTGTGATACCTCACGAAACGCAAGCCAAACATAATCAGAATCGACCCAAAATTTACCCACGTGTTATAAACAACGTCTAGAACCTCACAAAAATGCTAACTCTCCGATTCTAGGTCCATGGCAAAATTCCACATGCACGTGGAACCCACGGAGAAGGAAAACCTCTAAATCGCCCGAAACGCCCAAAACTTCGCGATACGACCTCGCGTGTCCGAACGGGGACACGAACCTACCCTCAAGATACCCAAGTACGTCTACCTAGGTCCGTCTAACCTAGGGCAACCCCCCAAATGGGCTAATCTCGGATTTTACCTGAAATTGACACAAAATCCTAGGTCAAAGTCTCCAAACCTATCCAAACAAGTTCTAACTTCCTCCCATGGGTATCCCTAAGGTCTAGAAATATTTTAAACTACTAATTACACTATATTAAAATAATTACTAAGAGAAAAGTTAGGGTTTACCTCTTGGAAGTTGAAATCCCAAGGCCAAAGTCTCCAAAAATCCTAGAATTCACCACACCAAGCCTTCAAGCTTCTACACCAAATCTAGGCTCTACACACCTAGATTAGAAAGAATGGAAGATTAGGATTTGTATTAATAAGAGAAGTAAATAAAGGAAGAAAGGGAAGGTAAAAATACTTACTTGGAATTGGAGAGAAGTAAATGAAAGAAGTAAAGAAAGAGAATGGAGGGAGCAAAATAAAGTGGAAGGAAATGAAAAGAAAGGGGAGGCATATAGGAGAAATAGGATTAGGGTTAGAAGCCTAACACAAAGACCACAATAACCTCAACTTAAGTCTTCTAAACTAGGGTTTTAGGTTTAGGATTTCTTAAACCAATCTAACTAATCCAAAACAAGCCAGCTAGATAATTAAAGATTAAATAACTATTCTACACCAAGGGTTGAGTCTGACAAGGTCCAATAGGGTCTGACACGGGTTCAAACTAGCCAAAATCCTAAAACAACCAATAAAAATAAATACATCCAACTAATTAAATATAAATATAAATATTTATAAATAATACACAATTTACCCAATTAAAATAAAAAAAATCCTATTTTTAGAATTTGGTAGTGACACTCTCAGTGCCTTTATACGGTTTGGGGCCTATCTGTATAAAGTCCTTGACTTAACCAACTCTAGCTCGCGGTACTGGAACTAGTGCCTGGGCTGGTACAGTTGCCTGTGCAGTGATTCTCTCAAGTGCTGCCAGAAATTCTTGTCTCTGCTCTGCCGCTTGCTGCCTCAGCTCTACAGCTAGTGCGGCCGCCTGCTGTCTCTATTCCTGTATGATCATTTGGAAGAATTGGAAAAGCTGTGTCTGGCCATCCTGTGGTGTCGATGAAGCCAAAAAAATCCCATTAGGTGATACGAAAAGGTCAGGTGGGACTGGTTTATGAGTCTGTCCATCCGGCCTCGGAAGTCTAGGAGTCATCGAGGTATTCCCTCGAGTTTGGTCGTTGACTCTTGAAGGTGTGTCGCCTCCGGCGGCAGTACATCCACTACGCAAATCCATCTCTTTGCAAGAGGTAGATGAAATAATTAGAAGGAGTACAGGAATCAAACAGGATGCAAGCATTTAAATAGAAAGTTGAAAAAGGAAGATGAGTTTTAGTCATACGTGGATGAGATCCTATACTCTATTCCTATACGCAGGCTTGCTCGGTACAGTAACGTAACCGAGACAATATATTCTCGACCTGCATGGGCCACCACAAAAATATGTCACGCCTTAGTCCCAAAATACGTAGGACTAGAAATACGTAACACGCCAGCCGTATGTATACGAACTCCAATATATGGAAACCATACACACACGTACGCTGTATTATGAATATTAAATCCACCAGTGGTAATATACTGTCAACAAGTCACACACAATCTATATCTCATCCACAGCACAAATAAAAAAACAAAAATAGATAACTGAATATCAAATATGAAGTCTCAAAGTATGATAGTCGGGTGGACACAAATCCACTACAAATCGACTATACTAAAAACTACTAAATGAGAGAAGGGATCAAACTCTAATATAAGATAAATGTCAATAAAGAAAATAACAACTAGAATATCCATCAGCTATGATGAATCAAAGGTACTCTGAAGATAAGACCTCCTCAGTCTGGTATGAAGCGTCAGGTCCGGGTCCGTACTCCTGTGGATACTCCTGCAAGTCCATACCTGAAAAGGGACCTGGTCCTCAGAGGGACATAACAAGATACATAGAAGCATGCCAATAAAGTACTGAAAATAAACATCCAAGGGTCGCCTAACCATCTATGTGAATGCAGTTTGAGAACAACTTTCCAACAAGTGGGATATCTGGCTAAAATGGGATTGGCATGATTTTCTCGAAGATTCAGGGGCCTAAAAAGTATGACGTCTTTTGAACCTCAGAGGCCGCCTGATAATATATAATATATAGTGGTTATCATGACCGTGCATCTCCGACGAACACAAGAAAAGTACAAAGGAGCCCAAACGCCTTACTTGTTGTTCTCCCCACCCCATGCTCTAAGCATGTCACATCCATGACACGATGATACCTCTAAATAATTGCCAGGTCTTCTAGCATGCAAAATTTCTATCAGCAGTTATCCCTATCCGTCGTACGACCTATACGTACCAGTGGCCAGCCGAGTACGCAAGTCCGTGTCCTACATGAGACTCACACTCAAGTAACAACAGTGTTATGGCCAATAAAACATAAGAACGTCTCATGATAATGGGGTGGTCTCATGAACTAGGTCAACATGCATATATATAATAAAAAAAGAATACGACGCCACCGTCGTTGCACCCAAGTTATTCTTGGACGCACAATTTATATAGCAGTTAAAATAAATAAACTAAATAAAAGAAATAACTATATGAATCATATAGAATATAAATCACAGTACAATGGCAAGGTATACTGGCTTGGCAAGCAATCTGTATAGTATAAGCATCCCGATGTCAAGTACACAGGATCAGGAACTAAGGCCTCCGAATAAACGTCTCCGGATGCTGAAATAAATATCACCAACGTTCCCGGAATAGCAAGATAGCTAGAAAACACTACCCTTTTGGTCCAATTTGGACACAGGGACAAAACGGTAATTTCGGGACAAAGCGGGGTCCACCTTTCGCCCACTTTGCACCGAAAAGCGTGTCAGGAGTAAAGGTCTCTAAATAGGACAAATTATAGGTCAATCAATTTCTAAACGTCAATACGAACTCAACGGCATGTCCAATTTTGGATTCCGGTGAGCCGAACACAAATTTACCCAAAAAGTCAACTGTTGGGCCTGCAAATAGGTGACTTGGTCAACTATCTCAGAATCACGTGAAACTTAGGTCAAAGGACCAGCGTGATACCACGAATCCAATGGCGCAAGTTTCGTCGCATTCTGACGAGCGTACACCAAATGGTATGATATTTTACAAAAGTTACGATATAGGAATTTTTTACGGATACGGGTTGAATCCGACGCACTCACACGTCCAAATTAGTTTCTGCGAAAGTCCACACGTCAGGATATACCATACGTGCCTTTAGGTACAATTGGTATGGGACAGGGCAGTTCCGTTTGGCGGGACGCGCTCCGTATCAAAAATTCTAAAGTTTTAAGAACAAGTTTTTCCTGATTTTTAACCTAGTTTATCTTTACATATAACACAAAATAAAATAATATAATTAACAGAAAATAATCTCGGTTATATGGTCTTCACATAGCAAAAAGAAAATTTAAGTTTGGATGTCTGTGGTGGAAGATATTGGTCTCTAAACATGGGTGATCGCAATAATTTTCTGCAGTTCAAAAGTCATGATTTTTCTCCAACATGGCATCGATTTCTACCTAGTTAATAACGCTGTTCGATGGAAACTAGTATACAGAGTTAGAAGAGGGATAAGAACATACCGGTGAAGACGAATTGGAATTCGGTCGCGAGATGAAGCGGGAATCATCGCGGGAAGTCGGGGTCGTCGTAGTCAGATTCTGCGCGGCGTTCACGCGGGTGTGCAGCCGGCCGGCGGGTTGCGCGGTGGCTGCGCGGTGGTATCAGGTTGGCAGCGCAGTGCTGGGCTGGAGGTCGACATCGGGTTGGAGGTGAGAAAGGGTTTAGGGTTAGGGTTTTACAATGGGATATATATATATATATATATATATATATATATATATATATATATATATATATATATATATCGAGGGAGTGGGGGGGGGGGGGGAATTCCGCGCAGGTCTAGGCTCTGGCCGCGGGGCTTAGGGATTAGGGTTAGGAAATTATTAGGATTAAGGAATTATTAGGAATTATGGTTTACTTTCTTTTTCTTTTCCTTTCTTTTTATTTTTATTTTTATTTTTATTCTATTTATTATTTCTTTTATTAGATATATTTATATATACATATATATACGGTATAAAATTCTAGAAATTTACATTAGTACATAAAAATAATCTTTCATCCTTCTACAATGATATTCTGCATAAAATAAAATAAGATAAAATAATAGTTTTGCTCCATAATTTCTAGATGCATAGTTACCTAGTAATTAAATTCAATAAATTCTTTTTTCCTAATTAACTAAGAAATACTATTTAATAATTAATTAAATAATTACTATTTAAAATTAGAGGTTTTATAAAAAGCGTGCCAGAGGTAAAGATCTCTAGGGATAAATTATAGGTCAAACAAATTCTAAACGATAGTACGAACTCAACGGTATGTCCAATTTTGGATTCCGGTGAGCCGAACACAAATTTGCCCTAAAAGTCAACCGTAGGGCCCGTAATTAGGCGGCTTGGTCAAATGTCTCAAGATCGCTTAAAACTTGGGTCACAGGACCAGCGTGATACCATGAATCCAATGGCGCAGCAAGTTTTGTCGCGTTCAAACGAGCGTACACAAAATGGTACGGTATTTTGCAAAAGTCGCGATACGGGAACTTTTTATGGATACGAGTTGATTCCGACGCGTACACACGTCCAAATCAGTTTTCGTGAAATCTCACAAGTTAGGACATACCATATGCACCTTTCGGTGCAATTGGTACGCGACGGGGCGGCCCCGTTTGGCGGGGCACGCTCCGTATCATAATTTCTAAAGTTTTTAAAAAATAAGTTTTTCTCAGTTTTTAACCCAATTCATCTCTGCATTTAACACAAAATAAAATAATCTAATTAACACAAAATAATCTTGGTTATATAGACTTCACATAGCAAAAAGTTGATTTAAATTTAGATGTCTGTGGTGGAAGATAACAGCCTCTAAACATAGGTGTTCGAAACAGTTTTTTGCGCTTTAAATTATATGATTTTTCTTTAACTTGGCCTCGATTTCAACCTAGTGTTAAGCGCTGTTCAATGGAAACTAATTTATAGAGTTGAGAGGGGGATAGATTGTGATCATACCGGTGAAGACGGATCAAAATCGGTTGAGCGACGAGTTGAGAAACAACGCGTGAAGTAGGGCACGTCGCTGCCAAATTCTGTTGTGGTTGCGGCCGCTGCGCGGTTGACGCTGTCGCGACCGACGACGCTGGGTTCTGGGCTGCTGCGCGGTTGCTGCACTGGTCAGGGTCGGCGTCGCGGTTCGTTGAAGATCGGTGCGGGTAAGGTGTAGGTTTAGAGTTTCAACTATGATGTATATAGACATATATATAGAGGGAAGCGGGGGATTGGTTGGGCCGCGCAGGTAGGGAGAGTTCACTACTGCGGGGTTGAGTAGAGGGGTGTGTCTGGGTTGAGGTTTAGCTAGGTTATTAGTTAGGCTTAGGACTTAAGGAATTAGGTTTAAGGTTTTAGTAAAATGGGGTTTGTTTATTTGTTATTTATTTGTTTTAAGATTTTTTTCTTTTTCTTTTTACTAGATATATTTATATATACATGTATATGGTATAAAAATACCAGAAAATTGTTAGTAAATTCTAGAATCCATCGCCCTTCTACCTGGATTTCTAAAATAAATTAAAATAAAATAATAGTTTTGCTCCATAATTTCTAGATGAATATTTACCTAGTAATTAAAATTCAATAAATTATATTTTTTATTTAACTAAGAAATACTATAAATAAATTAAATAATTATAATATTTAAAATTAGGGGATTTTATATTCTACCCAACTTATAAAAATTTCTTCTCGAAATTAAAACTAAGCCACGATAGAAAATTAAGGATGGTATAAGGTAGAAATGAACAAAGTAAATCCATACCCTTATCTATGAACATATACGGAAAACGTTTGCACATGTCGTCCTCGTGCTCCCAAGTAGATTCTCCTGACGCGCCATGATTCCATGCCACACGGACCAAGGGAGTAGACTAGTTCCTTAACACTTTCTCTCGACGATCAAGGATCCCCATGGGTTGCTCTTGGTATGAGAAGCTCGGCCCAATTATGATCTCAGAGTGGTCGAGAACATGACTGCTATCTGCCATATATCGCCTAAGTTATGACACGTGGAATACATCAAGTGCTCCCTCGAGTGAAGGTGGTAGTGCCAGTCGATACGCCACTTCTCCCACTCTCTTTAGCACATCAAATGGTCTAATATACCTTGGGCTCAACTTGTCATGCCCTCCGAATCGAATAGTGCCTCTAGTAGGTGATATCCTCAAGAAGACATGATCGCCTTCTTTAAACTCCAAGGGACGACGATGAAGGTCTGCCCACTACTTCTGCCTGTCTTGTGCTGCTCGTAAGTGCTCTTGTATCTTCTTCACTGTCTCTACAGTGTTGACTACTAACTCTGGTCCCAGAATATGATGTTCTCCCACGTCACTCCAACACACGGGAGACCTACACTTTCTTCTATATAATGCTTCAAACGGAGCCATCTGGATGCTCGCTTGATAGCTATTGTTGTAAGAAAACTCCACAAGATGTAGGTGGTCCTCCCATGATCCTCCAACGTCCAACATACAGGCCCTCAACATATCTTCTAATATCTGAATAGTACGTTCAGACTGCCCATCTGTCTACGGGTGATAAGATGTACTGAACTTCAGACGAGTCCCAAGACTCTCCTGCATGCTTCTCCAAAAGTGAGATGTAAAACGCGAATGCGATTCCAATTGGTTTTCTCTTTTCGGCCGAAGGCCATGGGCTTAATAGCACCTGCGCTGGTTGAGCATCCGCTTGCAGGTCCTTAGTCGAGGGTCCTGTCTGACACAATATTGACCAAAATACCGTGTAATCTCACGATCTGCCTCATGTATAAGTCGGACAAAGCTTATGTAGACTGGCCAACTCTAAAAGGCAAGAAATATGCAGACTTGATGAGTCGATCCACTATTACCCATACAACATCTCTCCCACTTGGACTCTTTGGAAAACCCGTGACAAAGTCCATAGTGATGTGCTCCCACTTCTACTTAGGAATCGGGAGTGGTTGCCATAGCCCTGCTGTTCTCTGATGCTCCGCCTTTACCTACTGACATACTAAACATTTGGCTACAAAGCGATCTATCTCTCTTTTTATCCTATGCCACCAAAAGTGTTGTCGTAAGTCACGGTACATCTTCGTGCCTCCAGGTTGAATAGAATATATCGAACTATGAGCTTCTGCCATCAGCTCCTATCGAATCTCTCCATTGGGAACATATAGACGATCATACATCGTAATGTCCCATCACCATGGATGTACAATCTCGTCTGCTCTACGGCCTCTGTCCTTTCTTTCAATCTCCTGAATCTGGCATCCGTAGGCAAAGCTGCCTTGATCCTCTCTACTAGTGATGACTGTACTTGTAAGTTGGCTAATGTCCCATCTACTCCGGATAATACCACTTCTATGCCAAGTTCTTGCAAGTCCTCAAATAATTTCCTCTGTGTTGTCAAGAAGTAAGCTGCTGGTTTTTGGCTTAACGCGTCTGCTACTACGTTAGCCTTGCCTGGGTGATAATGTAGCTCTATCTCAAAGTCCTTCATCAACTCAAGCCACCGACGTTGCCTCATATTTAACTCCTTCTATGTAAAGACATACTTGAGGCTTTTGTGGTCTGTATAGATCTTCGCTCGTTCCCCATATAGGTAATGTCTCCATAGCTTCAGAGCAAAAACAACGGCTGCAAGCTCCAAGTCATGAGTTGGATAATTCTTCTTATGTACTCATAAATATCTAGATGCATATGCAATCACCTTGCCATGCTGCATCAACACGCATCCCAAGCCTTTTTCCGATGCGTCACTATAAATTATATAACCTCCTGATCCTGATGGAATAGTCAATACTGGTGCTGTGGTCAGTCGCTTCTTCAACTCCTCGAAAGAGACTTGACACTCGTCGGTCCATACGAACTCTTGATCCTTTCACGTCAATCGAGTCATAGGTGCTGCTATCCTTGAAAAGTTCTCCACGAACCGTCAGTAATATCCCGCAAGTCCAAGGAAACTCCTCACCTCCGATGCTAATTTAGGAACGAGCCATGTCTCGACTGCCGTTATTTTCTCTAGGTCAACAGAAATACCATCTCCCATAATGACATACCCAAGAAACGAGACTCTGTCCAAGAAAAACTCATAATTACTGAGCTTTGCATATAACTGCTCTCTCCTCAAGGTCTTTAGGATGATCCACAGGTGCTTCTCGTTCTCCTCGTGGCTATTCGAATAGACAAGTATGTCATGTGTGAAAACGACCACGAACTGGTCCAAATACTGGTGGAATACTTGATTCATTAAGTCCATAAAGATAGTTGGAGCATTGGTCAACCCAAATGGCATGACTAGAAACTCGTAGTGTCCATATCTTATCCTGAATGCAGTCTTTGGGATGTCCTACTTCCATACCTTCACCTGATGATATCCTGATCTCAAGTCTATCTTCGAGAACACCTTGGCTCCACTAAGTTGATCAAATAAGTCATCAATGCATGGCAATGGGTATTTATTCTTCACAGTAACTGCATTCAAGGCTCTGTAGTCGATGCACATACGTATTGACCCATCCTACTTTAGTACAAACAATACTGGTGCTCCCCAGGGTGATGCACTTGGCCGGATGAAACCTTTCTCCTCTATTTCTTTCAACTGTGCCTTCAGATTATCTATCACCTTCTTTGCCAATCTATAAACATGCGACGCTATGGGTGCTTCTCCCGGTATTAATTTAATCGAGAATTCTACGTCTCTGTCCGGAGGTAGTCCTGGCAATTCCTCTGGAAAGACATCTTGAAACTCTGAAATGATAGGGTGATAAATAACGTCGTCCATTACAAGCTGCATACCATCAAGGGCTTCTGTGGATCCTCGTACAAACTCAAGTTCCGGCTGGCCTGGTACCTTAAAAAGAATGTTTTCTCCAAAACAGTGGAAGAAAGTGTGGTACTTGCTTAGCCAGTCCATATCCAGCACAATATCAAAAGTTGGCATAGGAAGGACTAAGAGTCGGACATTCATCTCTCTGCCACGAATTACTACAGAACACAATCTACACATCCAACTTACAGGTACAACTCCTCCTCCGGTGAGAATTCTAACACAACTAGGTAAAGGTATAGTGGCAATATTGTGTTTGGCAATAAAACTAGAAGATATAAACGAGTGGGTGGCTCCCGTATCAAATAATGTCACAGCAGAAAAAGTAAAAGCAAGAGTAATACCTGCTATAACATCAATCTCATGTTCCATGTCATCCATTTCTAGTACAAAAGCTTGTCCATTCCTTTGTGGTAGTCCATGTCTGGTCCTCGTGAACTGATCCTACTGAGTAGGTAGCGGTGGTCCTCGCTGAAATTCTCCGGCTGCTAGGGGTCGAGGTGCTCCTAGTCTAGTCATTTGCTGAACTGGCTTCGGTGCTGGAAGTGCTAGCCTCTATATTGGTGGTGGAAGCGTCAATGTCTGCTGCATTGGACAGTCTCTTACCATATACTGCCCGAAACCACACCACATATATTGCCCTAAGCGAGTCCGACAGTCTCTCAAAATATGTCTGCGTCTTCCACAATTACTGCAATAGGGCTTCTCCAGAATCTGGTACGGTCTTGCTCTGTGTTGCTGCTGCTACTACTGTGCCAAAGGACGTCTAATAGGCCCTCCTTGCTGTGTCCTTGCTGGTCCCTGCTGTGTCTTCAGTTGACCTCCTTTTCCCTTGCTGATGGTCTCTTGTAACCTAGCTTCTGTCAATAATTTGGCATAAGAGATTCGGGACTGTGAGCTAGTGTAGTGTTGGAGCTCCTGAGTCAGCTCGGGGTAATATCTCTTAGCCTTTTCCAAGTCATTCGGTATCAGGGAAGCACCATATTGACTAAGGCGACTAAACTCTGTATCATACTCATCAACTGTCTTATTCCCCTACTCCAGATGGAGGAACTGATTGTACAACGCATCCCTTACAGTGTCCGAGAAGTACTTCCTCTCAAAGCACTCCAAGAATTATTCCCAAGTCTGATACGTACCCAATTGGTGCTCCATTGATTCCCACCAGTGATGAGCGTTACCATCTAGCTGGGTCCTTACGCCAGTCATCCATAGATATGTAGGCAACTGTGATGCTTCTAACAACTTCTGAGTGTGGGTAATCCAGTTGGTGGTCTCCTCTGGGCTCTTAGTGCCTTTATAGGATTTTGGACCCATCTGTACAAAGTCCTTGACTGACCCAACTCTAGCTCGCGGTACTGGAACTAGTTCCTGGGCTGGTACAGGTGCCTGTGCAGCCATTCTCTCAAGTGCTGCTAGAAATTCTTGCCTCTGCTCCGCCGCTTGCTGTCTCCGCTCTACAGCTAGTGCGGCGGCCTGCTGTCTTTGTTCCTGCATCATCATTTGGAATAATTGGAACAGTTGTGTCTAGCCATCCTGTGGTGTCGATGAAGCTGGAAAAGTTCCATTAGGTGAAGCAGAAAGATCAGATGGAACTGGATTGTGAGTCTGTCCATCCGACCTCGAAAGTCTAGGAGTCGTTGAGGTCTCCCCTCGAGTTTGGCCGTTGACTCTTGAAGGTGTGTCACCTTCGGCGGCAGTACATCCACTACGCAGATCCATCTCTCTACAAGAGGTGGGCAAAACGATTAGAAGGAGTACAGGAATCAAACAGGATGTAAGCATTTAAATAGGAAGGTTGAAAGGGAAGATAAGTTTTAGTCAAGCGTGGACGAGATCCTATACTCTATTCCTATACGCAGGCTTGTTCAGTACAGTAACAAAACCGAGACAATATATTCGAAGACCTGCATGGGCCACCACAAAAATATGTCATGTCCCAGTCCCAAAATACGTAGGACTAGGAATACGCAACATGGCAGCCATATGTATATGGCGACTCCAATATATGGAAACCATAAGTGGTAATATACTGTCAACACAAGTCATACGCAATCTATATCTCATCCACAGCAAAAATAAAAAAATAGGAAATAGATAACTGAATCTCAAGTATGAAGTATCAAAGAATAATAGTCGGGTGGAAACAAATCCACTACAAATCGACTATACTAAAAACTTATAAATGAGAGAAGAGATCAAACTCTAATATAAGACAAATATCAATAAAGGAAATAACAGCTAGAATATCCATCAGCTATAATGAATCAAAGGTACTCCGAAGGTAAGACCTCCTCAGTCTGGTATAAAGCGTCAGGTCCGGGTCCGTACTCCTGTGGATAATAATGCACGTCTATACCTGGAAAGGTACCAGATCCTCAGAAGGACATAAAAAGATACATAGAAGCATGCCAATAAAGTACTAAAAATAATCATCCAATGGGTTACCTAACTGTCTAAGTGAATGCACTTTGAGAACAACTTTCCAACACGTAGGATATCTGGCTAAAATGGGATTGGCATAATTCTCTCGGAGATTCAGGGGCCTAAAAAGCATGAAGTCTTTTGAACCTCAGAGGCCGCCAGGTAATAATAATATATATAGTGATTATCATGAGCGCGCATCTCCAGCGGAGCGTACGGGTTACACAAGGAAAGTGCAAAGGAGCCCAAATGCCTTACTTATTGTTCTCCCTATCCCATGCTCTAAGCATGTCACATCCATGACACGATGATACATCTAAATAACTGCCAGGTCTTCTATCATGCAATTTCTATCAATAGTTATCCCTATCCGTCGCACGTCCTATATGTACCAGTGGCCAGCCGAATACGTAAGTCCGTGTCCTACATAAGACTCATACTCGTGTAATAACAGTGTCATGGCCAATGAAACATAAGAATGCCTCTTGATAATGGGGTGGTCTCATAAACTAGGTCAACATGCATATATATAATAAAAACAGAATACGACGCCACCATCGATGCACACAAGTTATCCTTGGACGTGCAGTTTATATAGTAGTTAAAATATATGAGCTAAATGGACAGAAATAAAATGCATGTATCATATGAAATATAAATCACAGTATAATGGCAAGGTATACTTGTCTGATAAGAAATCTGTATAGTGTAAGTGTCCAGACGTCAAGTACACATGATTAGAAACTATGGCCTCTGAATAAACTTCTCCGGATGCTGAAATAAATATCACCAACATTTCCGAAATCAGCGAGATAGCTAGAAAATACTACCCTTTCGTCCAATTTGGACATAGGGGCAAAACGGTAATTTTGGGTCAAAGTGGGGACCACACGTGGCCCATTTTGCACCGAAAAGCGTATCAGAGATAAAGGTCTCTAAATGGGGTAAATTATAGGTTAAATATATTTTAAACGTCAGTACGAACTCAACGGTATGTCAAATTTTGGATTCCGGTGAGCCGAACACAAATTTGCCCTAAAAGTCAACTATAGGGCCCGCAATTAGGCAGCTTGGTCAACTATCTCGGGATCGTGTGAAATTTGGGTCACAGGACCAGCGTGATACCATGAATACAATGGCACAAGTTTTGTCGCGTTCTGACGAACGTACACAAAATGGTGTGATATTTTACAAAAGTCGCGATACGGAAACTTTTTACGGATACGAGTTGATTCTGATGCGCACACACGTCCAAATCAGTTTCCGCGAAAGCCTACATGTCAGGACATACTATACGCGCCTTTTGATGCAATTTGTACGCGACGGGGCGGTCCCGTTTGGTGGGGCGCGCTCCATATCACAATTTCTAAAGTTTTAAAAAACAAGTTTTTCTCAGTTTCAACCCAATTCATCTCTACAATTAACACAAAATAAAATAATCTAATTAACAGAGAATGATCTCGGTTATATAGACTTCACATAGCAAAAAGTAGATTTAAATTTGGATCTCTGTGGTGGAAGATAACAGTCTCTAAACATAGGTGGTTGAAACAGTTTTCTGCGGTTTAAACTATATAGTTTTTCTTCAACTTGGCCTCGATTTCTACCTAGTGTTAAGTGCTGTTCGATGGAAACTAATTTATAAAGTTGAGAGGGGGATAGGTTGTGATCATATCGGTAAAGATGGATCAAAAATCGGTCGAGCGACGAGTCGAGAAACAACGCGTGAAGTAGGGCAAGTCGCTGACAAATTCTACTGCGCGGTTGACGCTGTCGCGGCCGGCGGCGCTGGGTTCCGGGCGGCTGCGCGGTTGCTGCGGTGGTCGGGGTCGGCGTCGTGGTTCGTCGAAGATCGGCGTAGGTAAGGTGTAGGTTTAGGGTTTCAACTATGATATATATAGACATATATATAGAGGGAAGCGGGGGATTGGTTGGGCCGCGCGGGTAGGGAGAGTTCGCTGCTGCGGGGTTGGGTAGAGGGGTGTGTCTGGGTTGGGGTTTAGCTAGATTATTAGTTAGGCTTAGGACTTAGGGAATTAGGTTTAAGGTTTTAGTAAAAAGGGGTTTGTTTATTTGTTATTTATTTGTTTTAAGATTTTTTTCTTTTTTTTCTTTTTTTTCTTTTTTTTCTTTTTTTTCTAGCTACATTCTAGAATCCATTGCCCTTCTACCTGGATTCCTAAATTAAATTAAAATAAAATAATAGTTTTGCTCCATAAATTTCTAGATGAATATTTACCTAGTAATTAAAATTTAATAAATTTTATTTTCTATTTAACTAAGAAATACTATAAATAAATTAAAAAATTATAATATTTAAAATTAGGGGGTTTTACAGTTATCATGTTAGCTTATTAGTTAGCAGTTAGTTTACATTGTTATGTTAGCTATAGTATGTTAGTTAGTTGATAGTTTAAATTTTAGGTATGAGTTGGCCTAGTTATTGGATAATTGTGTCAGCCAAGGTATTCAACTAGAGTGAGTATTAGATATTAGACACGTGTATATATATATATATATATATATATATATATATATATATATATATATATATATATATAGTATAATTGTGTATCTTGTGTTATTGGATAACTATGATATTCTAGTATCCTAATATAGCTAGTATAGCCTAGATACATAGTGTATGGACCCAATAACCTAGAGATAGACTCAAGCAACCTAGAAATAGCTAGTTTGACCATATTTGACTAGTTTGACCTAGAGTTGACCGAGTTTGACTTTTTTGACTTAGAATTGGCCTAATGACCTAGAAACGGACTAGTTTAGCTTGTATTCATTCCAAAACTTTGTATTGATATAATATTTCATATATAGGTCTGCGTGACACCAGTTCGGACACAGTTTGACATTCATTGCTCCGAACCACATACGAGTACATTCTCTGATAATTTCTATTAATTGATAATTTATATATTTTAAATACTTAGAAATATTACATCTGATTTTTGACACTTTGGTACACGGACTAGTATGTTGATTGGATCTTCATTCATGAGATATTACATTGGTTATCGTATTGATATTGTACACGACATTGATATTAGATATTGTACATGATATTATTATTGGACATTGATCATGTATCGTAACGTGTCATGGTTGGATCCACTATACTAGTTGGGGGCAGAAGAAATTGCTAGTGAGAGATGTGATCATATTCCTATCATACAAGTATAAAATATTATTAGTGTTAATCATATGCCTCATGTATGATTAGCCAAGCCATATACATGATATTGTAGTTCCTTCTCTTCATTTCATATATGCACTGGCTATACCATATTGTCTACATTGTCTATTTTCTTTATTTTAGCCATTGCATCTATTTATTATTTTCTCTCAGTATATAGCATCATCTATTATTGTTTTATAGTCCTTGTCAATTAATTGGAACTATTATCGGGTTGTACTTTGCTCCAATCCTGACTGGATATATTTTTCTAGACTGCGACTTAGAGGACTGGTGTCCGACATATTACGGACCACAGGGAGAGTAGCTGCAGCCTTGGACCTTATAGCTCAGGTGTGATTTCTGGGAGGTCTAGCCGGGATCACTAGTTATTCAGTTAGTTTCTTTTAGCAGTTTATGGTACCATATTTGTTTTCGGCATACATTGAAACTTGGATGTTATTGTTTGAAGTTTAGATTATGTTATTGTTTAGACTTTGTGGTTGTGTTTGATTTATTTCTTTCGATATCTTATCGTGCTTTAGTTCTGTGTTGAGTATTTCATATTATATTGTTATATCTGTGTCTCCTTATGGAGTTGGATATTCGTGTGATATTGAATAAATAGCATTATGACCTAGACATTGTTCTACCGCCGATGTTGCGGCGTAGGCTAGATATACCCGCATACTCTCGTGCCCCTATATCGGGTGCGGGTCGTGACAGTATATATATATATATATATATATATATATATATAAATAAATAGACATTTACATATATAAGCACATATATAAACATACATATAGATCTATACATAACTATAAACACTAATATATGCACACACATATATCCAAACACGAAATACACTATTATATACACTATATAATACATAGATAGCTTATATATATATATATATATATATATATATATATATATATATATATATATATATATAAATACACATGCACATATATGAAAAAGGGCAAAACAACAAACACATGGAGTGCACCGCACTCGTATCACACTTTCTCTATGATACACTTGCGATACGGCTCCAACACACAAACAAACGCATCCCGGAGGACACGAGCAAGTCTAAAACATTAAATATGAACAATTTATATAGTAATTAGAGTATCTACGTGTCCGTGTCACAATGTGATATGCACAAGACCCCGTATCGGAGGAAAACTCCCAAATCAATCCGTTTCGTCAAATTGACGAGATACGGCCTACACGTATCCAATTGTGGATACGCCACTAGTTACAAACAAGCAATCAAATGTCAATTAGATCTATTAGACTCAATGGCAAGCACTATATGTGCCAATCTCGAAATTCCCCCAAAATTGGTACTAAAATGGACATAACTTCCACCGTAGGTCTCCGTTGAACCTAAAACTAATTTCTATGGGTAGCTTATGCATGTGGGTTGGTTTATCATAGTTAAATCTCAGATCTAGATTTTAATAGAAGGGGGAAAACTGAAATGTACCTATTGTAGATCTTGGCCTCCTTCTCTCCTTGTAGGTCTTGGCCTCCTTCTCTCCTTGTAGATCTTGGCCTCCTCCTCCTTGCCAAGATCTAATACAAGAGAGATTCCCAATAAAAAGTTCTCAAGTGCCAAGTAGCTCCTCTCCTTATAGATCTTGGCCTCCTCCTCCTTGCTCCTTACTTCCTTCTTGTAGATCCTTGGTGTAGAAACTTCAATGATGAATTTAGAAAGAGATTGATAAAGAATTTGTGGAGAATTGATGAGGGAATGGAGGGAATTGGAAGAGGGAAAATGTAGATCTAGAATTTGGGGAATAAAATAAAATGAGAGCACTCTCTCTCTCCTTGCTATGGCCGGCCATGTAACCCCCTCCCCAAGCAATGTACAATGTCATAATTATCCCTTGGGGCCTCTCATGAAGAATTTAATTAGGGAGGGAAGGTTCTAGTCTAATGGTTTCTCTAATTAATCAAACCTCCTAATCCATGGGCCTAATTCATGGACTCAAATTAAACTAGTCTAAATATTTGGTTCATGCATTCTAATAAATGGGTTAGGTCCACTACACAAGTATAAAATAAATCTACAACTAGCAAACAACAATTAATACAATAATTAAATAATCATGCATGCATAAATATTAAATACAAAAATCCTAAAATTAAAATTACTCTTATCAATTTCCAAACTATCCTTGAGTAAAAATGTGAGGTTGACAACATGACTCTCAGACACCCGACTCATCTTCTCTGCACCACCTCGTAGCCGCCGATAGGGCCAAAGTTTGTATGAGGCATATGAGGCAGTTGACTTAGGCCCAATATTTTAGAGGATGTCACGCTCCAGTCCCAAAATACGTATAAGCTACGCATTCGACCAGACTCTGGTCTGACTCGAATACGTATAAGCTGTATTATTAATGGTCACTATCTAAATATTCAAGTAAATATAAATATCTTTGTCTCAATCCACAATGAACATAATACACAAGAATGAACTACATGTGCTAAAGTCGGCCGCCCAGTAACACACAAACTCGAATAAACTCAAAAAAAATATGAGTCTATAAAACTAGGCTACATCAGCAGATGAATAAACAATATAAATAAAATAACCATAACTCCAGTAGAAATAATATAAGTACCTGGTACCAATGCCTGTAAGACAAGCAACTCCATCAGCAACTCCAAAGGCTTCATAATTGTCTATGCTGCAAAAACTAGCAGGATACCAGGTCCTCAGAGGGACGTAACAAGGTACAAAAATAGTATGCCAAAGTATAACAGAAAGAAACAAGTGCAAACCGGTGTAATCTATTATAACCACCTAAGTGAGACACAACTTTGAAGACAATGTTCGATGCGTGGGCTGTCTAAATATAAAATCGTAGCTCCGAACACAGAGACACACGGGACGTACCGTAGCTTCGAGCACAGAGTCACACGGGTGATACTATGACTCCGAATACAGGAATACTACATAAATAGGAACATACACATATATATATAGCGCGTGCAGAGTAGCCCATACGTCTAGTAACTGTCTTTCCCTGTCAACGAGTGTTCGTTGAACCTGAACCTCTATCTAACAGTCTAGTCATACTGAAGTAACTATCAACAATCACGACCCTAAAGTCATCCCAGATTGCCGTCATGCCAACAGTATTAGGATACAAGAAATCTGGCACGATGACTGTGTCTGAATATGTCCTAGGGTTCTGATGTAACCAAGTAGGTACATCAAGGTATCGCGAACATCTATCAATCGTTACCAGACGTTACCAACGAACGTCTGCACCCGGTTATGACCCAGAAGCTAAGTAACAATTCTGATCCAAAGCACGCACAATGCATAGAATAAATAAATAAAAATATGGAAACTGAGTTACATGATGGCAAGGAACACTTTCCTGGAAGCTAGAAGAAGATTCGAACCCGAATTCGCCAAGGAAGTATCAGCTCAAGATGGACACTGGAGCGGATGTCTTCGGATGCTGTCACAAATATCACCAACAGTTTTAAAAAGAGTAAGATACTCAGAAAATCTTATTCATACGTCCAATTTGGACACAGGAGCAAAAATGCAGTTTTTGGTCAACACGGGGTCCACGAGTGACCCATCTTGCACCGAAAAATGTGCCAGAGATAAAGTTTTTCAAATTTATCAAATTTAGTGTCTACAAGTCCAGAACGACGATATGAACCCAACGGAACATCCAGAACTGGATTTCGATGAGCCGATCATGAAATCGCCCGTCATGTGGAACCGTGGGGCCCACACAACGATATTTTCTCAACGTTCTCAGAATCGAACCAAACTTGGGTCACAAGACCAGCGTAACACTCTGAATCCGAAGGCGTAAGTTTTGTTGCAAAATGACATGCACATACAAAATTAGGACGAGTGTCAGAATACGTTGATACGGTACTTTCTGACGAATACGCGTTGATTCCGTTGTGCACGCACATCCAAATTAAGTTTCGCGAAAGCCCACACGTCCATGTTGATGATACGCGCCTTTCGGTGTAATTGATACACGGTGAGGTTGCCCAGATTGACGAGACCAACTCCGTATCGGGAAGTATCATGGTTTTATAAAACATTTTTCTCAAGAATTGAAACTCTAATTACTAACAACAGAATACAAACTAAAATATTCTAATTGATCACACTGCAGCAGGGTTAAGTAGGGTTCATACCCGAAGAGTCGGTTCAAGGATCGATTGCAAGAGGAGGGAGATATCACTTCGTGAATCGGGGAGGTTGAACTCAGTTTCTGAACACGGGTTCGAGCCGCGGTTCCTCGCGGCTGCAGGGAAGAGCCTTGATGGCGGCGGTTCATGGTGGCAGTTCGGTGGCAGCAGTGGCGGAGGAGGTGATGGTTCGTGGTGGTGCTCAAGGGGACGAGGGCGATGGCTCCTACGAGGCTCGAGCTGGGATTTAGTGTAGTACCAAGAGTCAAGCAAATAAGTCAGTGGTAGTATAGGCATGACTACTTTCTTTTATTGGGGAACACGGAAAGCTCATAGTTCAGAGGTGATATGGACATGAACTATTTTTTTTGTAAAGATTTTGTGGGGATAACAAACCAAAGGGGCGAGTCAGAAATAGTATAGACGTGACTGTCTTCTTTTAATGGGAATAACAGCATACTGTTCAGAGGTTATATAGACGTGAACCATTTGCATTTAGAGAAGTTTTGTTGATCCGTTACCCCTTTTGCACTCGGGACTCCCGAGTACGGATAACATATTTGTCTGTATGGTATGGACGAGAATATTTTACGGCGGAAGACATCATTTGTGATCATTACTTTATGTCCCTCTACTAGGGATGGAAATGACACATTATTTTTTATTACATGCCCAACTTAGGCATAGTACTTCTTTAGGAATATGCTATTTATTGGCATCATGAGCAAGTGTTCATTAGGATTGTGAGCCTGTATGCGCTATTGGAGTAGACCGTCTCCACTACAAAGGGGCCTTCCCACTTGGGTTGGAACTTTTTTGCTTTCTTGTGGGTCATGACCATCGTTCTCTTCACTGTTAGGACAAGATTGCTAACCTGGAATGTCCTTTCCTTAACCTTCTTGTTGAAGGCTCCGGAGAGTCGTGCTTGATATAGCTCAATGCACTGTTGAGCCAAGAGGCATTTTTTGTCAAGCGCCTCTAACTCTTGTAGACATCAACAATGGTTGTCCTTGACGGTTAGCTGGTGCATAAGGGCTACTCGGAGAGAAGGAATTTGGGTCTACTAAGGAAGTACAACTTCACTTCCATAGACCAAGGAGATCGGCATACTGTCAGTCGGAGTTCGGACCGTTGTACGATAAGGCCATAGACATTCGCCCAGGTTCTCATTTCAGTCACGTTTGTTAGTAGAAATAAACTTTTTGAGTAGCTTAATGCTTATCTTATTGAATTCTTCTACTAATCCATTTGTTACTAGATTTTTGGCGGTTGAAGCTATATTTTGGATTTAGTTTTTATCGCAAACTGGAAGAAAGCATGGCTGACAAACTGTGGACCATTGTCATGAAAGATCCTTTGAGACAAGTCAAAGTGGTAGATGACGTGATGTTTAAGAAAACTAATCAGGTTGGATGTTTTCACCTCTGCGAGCGGGACAGGTTTTGCCCATTTAGAGAAGTAGTATGTGATAGCCAGGATGAATCGGTGCCCCTTAGACGAAGGCGGACTGATCGGCCCTATGATGTCCATGCCCTAGGCTTGGAACAGCTAGCCAAGATGTAACGGTCAGATATAGGAACTCCAAGGGTTGGTGAATGAAGTCGGCATAGATTTTTTATATCATGCACTTTTTCGCCTAATAAACGGCATCTGCTACCATCGTTGACCAATAATAACCTATGCTTCGGAGGCGATCTTGAAGCTTAGGCCCAGGTTGGTGAGCACCACAAATATCATCGTAAGCTTCACGGAGAGCTTACTTTGCTTCTGCGTCTGATACATATCGAAGCAGAAGTCTATCGTAAGAACAATGATACATTATCTTAGTGGCTGTATTATAGTTGAACCGGAGGAAGCATCTTCTAGCGGAAGTGGCCTCCTTTGGGTTTTTTGGAAGAATTTCGTAAACAACATAGTTCATAAATGGGAGCCTCCAATCTTTGGCATCTGTATCTGTTTCCACTGAGTGGCTTAGACTCAAGCATAAGTTGTTCCTCGGGAAGACCAGCTCTTGACCCAATACCGTGATCAATAGGTAAATTTTGATTGGAGTTGCCAAAGAAGCAACAAAATCGATGAGTGCATTCGACTTAATATTTTGCAGTCGCGGTACATGTTCTATAAAGAACTCCATAAAAGTGGAATTTATGTCGATGTTCGCTTGGTGGTAAGGGAGTAGATCCTCGTGGCAAATATTGTATTCCCCACAGACTTGGCTAACTATTAATTTAGAGTTGCCATAGGCTTCTAGCGAATCAACCTCCAATTGTTTAGCCAGATGGAGCCCAATAATCAGAGCGTTGTAATCTGTCACATTATTAGAACATGGCTCCGTAAGCCATTATACACGATTGAAGAATAGGTCATCAGGAGAGATCAACACTATCCCTACTTCGACGACGATATTGCCTTTGGGCCCTGTTCTGGAAGAACCATCGAAGAACATTCTCCAAAATGACCCTTCTGTCGTGACGTTGTTAGATTCTAGCACCTCATCGAATATTTCTTTGTAGAGCTTTAAAGTTTATGGCACCGGAGGAGCTGCCAGAAAGTCGGCCAATATTTGACCCTTGACAGCCTTTTGGGGGGCGAATACCATGTCATAGGGTGACAATATGATTGTCCATGTGGCTAGGCAAAATTAAGTGCCCCGGGCTTAATCATGAGGACTCTGAGGGGGTTCACTCGAGAGATTATATGGATAGTTTGCCCTGTCAAGTAATGGCGGGTCATTTGTACAACCAATACTAGAGTAAGGCACTCTTTCTCGACCGGATTGTACCTACGTTATGTACCGACCATCATTCTGTTAAGACAATAGATGGCTTGCTCATTGCATTTTTTGCTATTTTGGGCAAGAAGAGCGCCAACAGAATGATCAATTGCCCGAACGTAAAGTTAGAAGGGCTTTTCCACGATTAGGGCCACCAACATTGTGGTATTCGTGAGATACTTCTTAATATCGTCAAATGCTTGTTGGCACTCTTCCGTCCAAGCAAAATAGACTAAACTCTTTATGAGCTGAGTAAAGGGTTGGCATTGTCCGGAGAGATTGGCTATGAATCTCCTAATGTATGCCAGTATTTTTTGCAGACTACGAAGTTCACGTAGGTTCTTTGGAGGATACATATCCAGGATAGCCTTGGTCTTCTCTGGGTCAATGTGAATATCCTTTGGAGTTATGATAAAGAAAATAAATTTATCGCTGGAGACTCCCATGAACAACTTGGTGGGATTCATCTTGAGCTGGTGATCTCCAATTAAATCGAATATCGTCTTCTGGACATGGAGATGATCGCCTTGAAATTGGCTCTTGACAGTGATATCATCAACGTAATATTCTACTGTGATATGCATATGGTCACAAAAGATAGTGCTCATAGATCATTGGTATGTATCGCCTACGTTCTTTAGAATGAAGGGCATTACGGTGTAATAATACACTCCTAATGGCGTCTGAAATGACGTGTGCTTCTCGTCATCTAGAAATATTTTGATTTGGTTGTAGCCTGAGAACCCATCCATGAAGGATATATGCTTGAATCCACAAGTATTATCGATCATTACGTTTGTGATTGGGAGAAGGAATTCGTCATTTAGGCAAGCCACGTTCAAATTATGAAAGTCGATGCAGACTCGAATTTTATCGTTCTTTTTTATACCAGGGACGATGTTAGCTACCCAATCAAGATTTTATTTTTTGCGGATAAAGCCGCTCACTATTAGATTACTTACCATAATGTCTGGGCGGAATCGCCATTGTTTCTACTTTACAGGTTTATCATTTGGCAGGATATTAAATTTGTGCATCACGATTTACAGATCCAAGCCCGACATATGTTTATAATTCCATGCGAAGAAGTCGATGTATTCCCTTACCAGGTGGACAAAGGATTCACGCTCTTCTGACGAGAGTTTTTTTAATGATAAAGATGGGTTTAGAAGCAACGTCGTCAACCAAATCAACTTATACAACCTGTCCTTAGTAGGAGGTTCCCTCTGCTCGAACCGTAACTCCCATAGAGATTCCAGTTTTTGAGCTGTCACCCTCACTTTTCCAGCAAGGGATAATTTGGTAATTTGGCCTAGTTATTTAATTTTGGTAATATAATATTAATATTAGTGGGCCATGTATATTTATTTATTACTTGTATTAGTTACTTAATTATTATAGTGCTATATTTAAATAGAGACTTGTAGCATTTAATTTAGTTAGTGGACTAACCTATTTAATTTGACTTGTGTACTGCAACCAATTTTTTAGATTAGATCCATAGACCAACATTTAATAATAGTTAGAAGTGAGCTCAATAGTGAGCCCGTTCATTAGGAGGATGATTAATTAAGTTAAACCCATTAGACTAGAAACTTCCCTCCTTAATTAATTTCTTCATGAGAGGCCCAGGGGGTATTTTAGACTTTACATGATAGCTTGAGGGAGGGGGCAAGAGATGCCAATATAAGAGGATAAAAACTTTCTTTCTCTTCATTTTTTATTCCAAATCTAGATCTAGAATTCTCCTCAACCAAATTCCTTCATTCCTACACCAAATTATTTTCCAATTCCTTCCCAAATTATCATTGGAGGCTATTAGAGCATGGATCTACAAGGAGGAAGCAAGGATCTATAAAGAGAAGCAATAATCTAAAAGCTGGAGGCATATTTGGGGATTTTATTGTGAATCCATCTCCCAATAGGTATAATTCAATTTTTCCGTTTAATTAGACTCTAAATCTGTAATTTAATCATAAGGAACCACCCATATGCTCAGACTACCCATAGAAATTGGATTTAGGTTCATAGGAGACCTATGGAGGAAGTTATGTGTATTTTTGTGTCAATTTGGGTAGAATTTTGAGATTGGCGTATCTTGTATTTGTCAATTAGTCAATTAGATCAAATTGACATGTGTTTGCTTGTGTGTGACTAGTGTCGTATCCATAATTGGATACGTGTAGGCCATATCCCTTCAATTTGGCGATACAGGTTATTTTTTAGGGTTTTCCACCGACACGGAGGTTTGTGCATGTCACATCTTGACATGGACACATAGTTAATTATTTGGTTCTTTATATTATGCATAATTAGTATTTTAGACTTGCTCGTGTCCTTTGGGATGCGTTTGGTTGTGTGGTGGAGTCGTATCGCAAGCGTATCATAGAATGAGTCTGATACGGGTGCGGTACACTCCACGTATTTGCTATATTGCTCCTTAACTCATTGACTTGTATATATATATATATATATATATATATATATTATGTACGATATATATGAATATGTGTATGTATCTATAGTATATTGTATACATAAGTATATATAGTTAGTTGTATAGATGTATCTATAGTATATTGTATACATAAGTATATGTAGTTAGGTGTATAGATGTATCTATATGCATATGTATTATATATATATGTAGATATATATCTATACCTCTATATGTATGGTTATGTTATATGTATATGTGTATGTTGAATATATATATATGTATGAGATGATATATCTATATAGGTATATGTGTGTTCGTATACATATATCTATATATGTATAGAGATGGGTCTATATATGTATCGAGATAAGAGTATATATATGTGTTAACTCATATATAGGTAAGTATATGTATATATATATATATGTGTGTGTGTGTAGTATTGTGAGTTATGTGTATGTGTGTGGATGAGCAGTGTGTTGAGAAGGGGTTCAGAAAATAATTGTTATGGGCAATTTTAGTGTGCAACCAGTGTGTGCAGCAACCACAGTACAAGGGGAAGCATGCAACAGTTTACAACATGTGCAAAAAGTGCATCACTGCACTAAGCAACATATAGCCCAGTTTTAACAGCAGAGGGCTACTGCAACAATGGGCATTTCCAACAGCAACTGAAGAACAGCTACAATAACCAATGCTTTAGCAGCAACCCTCAACAAGTTCAGCAGCTTGTGCACAACAAACTATGCAGGCAGCAAGGCAAGAGAGAGCAGCTGCAGAGCCTGTAGTAATGTAGCAAGCCAGATAAAGAGAAGTTATAGCCAATATATTTAGCATGAGCAACATGCTACAGGATGCATTCAACAAGCAGTATGCAAGGGGCACTGTGGAGCAATGCACAGCAAATTGCACTACTGATTAATCACATCAAGGGTAAGATAAAGCCTCGAGCCAAGTGCTGTAACTTATACAGGCACAACAAGGCATTCAGTCACATTCAACAAGCATAGGGACAGTAGCATAGCATTCAGTATACCACTGCAGCATGCACAGTGTGCATCAACAAGAGCACAACAGCTTATGCAGTAATGCAAACTGCATGAACTAGCAGCAAGCAATATGCATCCATGTGCAGCAAGCAGAGGCATTCAGCAATTCGTGTACTGCATAGAGCAGTATGTGCAGTAATGTAACTGCACAGTGGATGCAGTATGCATCCAGTACACAACTGAAGTAGCAGTAGCATCATAGCACAACAAGACTTGCACTGCTGCAGGCATGCCAACAGCAAGGTACAGCTTGCACTAGCAGCAGTCTCAACAAAGGCAAGTACAGAGCAATGAGCCGCAACACAGTGCAGCTGCACTGAAGATCAACAACAACATTTCAGCAGCAAGTTACAAACATACAATAATTCAGTCAGTAAGCCAAGAGCAGTGCAATGCAGCAAGCATCCTGCAGCAGAGTTAGCTACTGCAGTGTGCATTCATCAGCAAGGGATTTCAGTACAGTATCAACTCTGAGTACAGGAAGCATTCAGGCTCAGCAAGGTTAGGTAATTCAGCTAGTTGGGTATGGATTAGTAGCTAGTTAGGTGTTTTAGCAAGTTAGTTAAGATGGTTAATAGTTTATTATTAGTGTAGTTAGTAGATATAGCTAGTAGTTTAGTAATAGTTAGTTGTATATACTTTTTGGATATGCTGTATGTAGTATTATATATAAGTATTGTATTGATATGTATTATATGATAAGTTAGTAGGTAATATTGATATGCATTGTTAGTGTTAGATAGTTAGTAGTATTGAAATAGATTAGTAGCTATATGTTAGTTATAGTTTAGTATTGGTATTAGCTATATATATAGTAGGATTTGATTACCTTGGGATACCAAGGTAATGTCAAGGTAATTGGTCGATACTCGAGGTATTGGGTTTGAGTATCGAGATAGGTGTGTAGGTAGTGAGATACGCATTAGTTCAAAGCCAAGGTATCCACTTTGCATTAGTTAGTTATGATACTATATATATTGCCTTGTATATATATATAAATTACTATTTTTATATTAAAAACTTGCGTATCCTATGATACGGTGCTTTGTGTGTCTCCTAGTATCTTAGCGTAGCTAGTGTGGCTTAGTTTCATAGTGTGCGGACCTAGTATCCTAGAGCTAGACTCATACAACCTAGAAATAGCTAGTTTGACTAGTTTGGTATAGAGTTGACCTAGTATGACTGTTTTGACTAAGGAATGACTTTATGACCTAGAAGTTTACTAGTTTAATTTATTTTTATTCCTAAAACCTTGTATTAAAGTAGTATTCATATATAGGTCTGTATGATACCAGTTCGGACACAGTTTGACATTCATTGCTCTGAACCACATGCGAGTACATTCTCTGATAGTTTTTATTATTTGATAATTACTATAATGCAAGTATTTAAAAATATTTTACATGACTCTTGACACATTGGTACACGGACTATTATACATATGGATCAGTCATGGGATGTTATTATTTCATTGTTTCTCGTTTTCTCATATGGTTAAATAGGCAATGTTTAATATTAGACAATCTTCAATATTCAATATTCAATATTCAATGCTCAATGCTCGAGGTTTAATGTTTACAATGCCTTGAGTATCTTGCATCGTAATGTGTCATGGTTGGATCCATTGTACTTGTCGGGGAAAAGGGGAAGTGTTAGCTAGATATGTGATCAAATCCTAGACAATGTTTAATGTTCAATATTTAACTTAGATAATGTTTATCCAACGTTAATTAGACAATGTTCACCCAAGCCGATCACATATCTAACTAGTATTTCAATCACTTAGTATAGTTACAGTTCTTTACATATTCTATTTTATTGAGATATTTCTCTTGTTTACCTGTTTCTTCTACCATAGTATGATATTATTTATTATTTTTTGTCTTGTATTATATTCTCTATTTCTGTTTATAGTCATTATCAATTAATTTGAATTGCTATTGGGTTGTACTTCGCTCCATTCCAAACTAAAAAATATTTTTCAGAGGATCCGAGAGATTGGTATTCGATATACTACAGACCTTGACCTATAGATGGTGTAGACTTGGACCCACTAGTTCTGGAGTTACTGTCGAAAGATCTAGCCAAAATCACTTGTTAGCATAGTTAGTTCTCTTTAGCATTTTGGTACCAGATTTTGTTTCTGGCTTATATTTGATATTTTGGTTATTGTTTTTATTGTTGTTGTTATATTTGTTTAGATTATATAGTTATGTTAGACTTCCTTGATATCTTATCGTGCTATAAAATTGTGATTGAGTATTGTGTTGAATTAAGTTTATTACTCGCTTCTTGGAGTTGAGATATTATTGGAGGATTATGCATTATTATGAGATAATTAGATAGTATAATTGACCAAGACAGCGTTCTACCGCCGATGATGTGGCATAGGCTGGACATACCCACATACTCGTGCCCCTATACCGGGTGTGGGCCATGACACATTTTTAGTGGTAGCCCATGTAGGTCAGGCTTCGCAAGTTGTGCGATATCATGGTAGTGCGATGACTTAGTTGTACTACTGCGAGCCTGCGATAAGATATAGAACATAGGATACTAGGATGAGAGAGGATACTCAATCATAATTTCTTGCGATATTCTTGGGATGATCCTTGAGAATCTTATTATAAATGCCAATTTAAATCTTTTCCCTTATTTTTGTCCGTTCTTACTTGTTGTTATTGAATTTGATTCTTGGTGATCGATTACTGAATTTAATTCTTGGTGTCATTGTTAAGTTTGATTTCATATCGAGATAAATTTTACAGACTAAATTACGGTATCATCTGATGACATATGTTGATGAGGACAGTGACAAAAGTGAAACGTCTATTTTGGTTATGGAGCCTAGAGTTATCGCAGCCATATTAGCTGGCAAGGCGGGAATGTAGGAACCTGACTTCGGATGTACATATCTTAGTTATAAAATTTAGAGTTTCTTGCAGCCATATCGATTGGCGTGGTGAGGATTCTAGATGACATGATTATAAAGCTGCATACCCTAGTTATGGAACCTATCGTTTATCGCAGCTATGCTTACTAGCATGGCAAGAATTCTGAGTGTCATAATTTTGGACAGACATATATAATTATTAGGTTGTATCTTAAATTGGTTCTTAAAGTATCATATCAATACTTATCCACTCATGTTATTGTAGGAATTGTTCCATTATTCTTTAGCTTAGAAGTAGAGCCTTGATGTGAT
This sequence comes from Iris macrosiphon, assembly GCA_036927795.1. Taxonomy (NCBI): domain Eukaryota; kingdom Viridiplantae; phylum Streptophyta; class Magnoliopsida; order Asparagales; family Iridaceae; genus Iris; species Iris macrosiphon. Next base: position 180,297 of record JAYESA010000246.1, read on the forward strand.
TAGATAGGAGTGTACCAGTATATGACTAGTGATGGGTATATCACCTGATATTGAGGCTAGTGATGTATTGGAAGCAATAGGTGGGAGAACTGTCTCGAAATTGTGTGCATGATGCATAGTGGGTGATGAGTGTCAGTGTGGAAGTTCATGAGTATCAGGAAGTGGAAGCCTGAGTATTAGAAATTTTTAATAGTGTGTCATAGGTTGAGAAATATCAAGATTGGTCATAGAAGATATGTAGTATATTACTAATTAGTGTATCAGTCTGTAAAAGGTTTAAGGGGAGATACGTATACATCAATAGAGATATGGAACCATATGCCTACCTTTGAGAGTAAAGTGAAACATGTGTATTATAGAAGTTAATAACTAGTACAAGTGATCATGAGTTCTAGTGAATGTGATGAGGTGATCTAATGATGAAGCTAGTATCCTAGAATATTAAGGGCATATGTTGTGTAGTTAGGTAGCTAGTGTTACTATATCAAGAGTGCTAGTATTTTTATATCAGGAATTAGTTGAGTAATGTGCTAGTAATACTAAGTACCTTGTATGATAATATTAGATTGGTGTATCAGTTAATATAGATAGAAAATTATTTGAAAGTAATAGTACAAGTAATCCAGGCAGTAGAGGAGAGACATAAGTAACTTGGTATGAGGATGTCATCTAAAATGAGAGCTGGTGCCTTGTGTAGACAATAACAAGATTTGAATAGGCATTCTATTGGGGGTATTCAAGTTGGACAAGGATGTGCTAATAAAACACATGATGGAAAAAATATACAAGTGTTCCTTGCAAGAGAATGGTTGAGAAATTTTAGTGATTACAAGAACTGAAACAGATAAAGAAGGCAGTATCTTAGCAGTATTTTGTATAGTATCCTAGGTAGCAAGTGTCAGTGAGTGAAGTATGTCCATGACCTAGAATTATAGTATATCACTAGTATTTGGTAACCCTCAGTATTAAGAATATTTTGACTAGGTTGATGATTAGTGAATGCTTAGTGTGTGATGGAATAGCCCACAGTTGGCGTAGCAGATTACCTGCACAAGTAGAGTAAGACACCCCAGCAGAATAGAGACTAAAATTTATGATAGTTAGTGTCACGCCCCAGTCCCAAAAATACGTAGGACTAGGACATGTAAGCATGCCAGCCGCATGGATATGGCAACTCCAATATATGGAAACCAAATCCACACGTACGCTGTAATATGAATATCAAGTCCACAAGTGGTATAAAATGTATCACAAGTCACAGGGTATAATCTAAATCTCATCCACGAAAATCAGATATAAATAATAACCAACATCTATATAACTAGATCTTAATATAAATATCTAAGGATGATAGTTGGATGGAAAAAAATCCACTACCAACTCGAATAAAAAAGTACAACACAACAAATACAATATAGGAATACCAGCTAACGACTATGGGCTCGAAGAGAAGACATCCTTGCAACACAAGTAATCATCCAAATCTGTGCTCCTACAATTACTCAAGAACAGATACACCTGGCAGAGGACCAGGTCCTCAGAGGGACGTAACAAGATACAAAAAATACGAGCCAATTTGAATACAGTAAACATGCATCATATTTGAAAATAGATAAGTACGCTGTACAGGACAATCTATATGAATACAAATGAGGAAAACTTTTTGACGTATGGGCAAGGGTAGGCTACTCGATCTAATCCTCACAACCTCACGCTCGTCAGTGGACATCATCAGCCGATATACCGTGGGGGTAGCGACCCTCGGACTCCATCAATCGACATACTGTGGGGGGTAGCGACCATCGGACATGACCCACTATAGTGCGTGCTAGTGACTACGGTGTTACCAGAGTGGTTAAAAGCCCATACGCCTAGTGATTGTCCTCTATGATACTAAGGGCTATGTGTGTGTCAACATATCTAATACATAGTAATGACTGAAAGAAAACTACACATGCAAGAATAAACAGAAATGCAATAAATATACAAAAATATACTAAGCATGCAAAATACTGTAAGCAATTTGGCAAGGTATCTTGCCTGGGGTCCTGCTGCTGGTATGAATCAGAGTCCAAGTCACAGTCCAAATAGCCTATGTATTACAAATTTATCACGTCAAAAGATAATTTATTTTAATTTATTTAATTCTAGAATAATTACTCTAAAATCCTATTTTAATCTTATTATTCTAATTTTTATATTAATTCCTAAATTTTGTCCAAAGAAACTGAATTTTATCAACTCGAGACTCATGGCACGCAAATCGAGGCGATCTGTTGACCGAAAAGTCAACCAACACAAACTCAACTTTCAAGCATGATTTCCTGTAGATTTCAGCGTCAAAAATATGCTAGAATTTATGGCTCGTCCGAATTCAAATTCGTTTGGGAAATATGGCACATACAAATTTTATATTGTGCACCGATGGTTAAATTCTAATCTAAAAGTTCTACAGAATTAACAGTATATAAATACTTCGAATTAAATTCTGGGAAAAACATATGTTAATGATCTTGACATTAGCTTTCCAAAACTTTAAACGGTTCATGATTCTGATTCCTGGTTCTACCGGAATCGCGAAAATATTGAAACACGTCTATTTTCGGACATGCTGTGCTCTACGAATTTTCCAGAATTTAATACTCATAATTTTGTAAAATAAATTATATAATCAGAAAGCTAACCTCAATGTCTTTCTAACACAAGAAACTAGGCCTCGTTTGGAGTCCGGAGAATGCGCAATGGCTTATGGAAGATGAAGGAACCCTAGATGACAATTCTCCAAAATCTCGCTCTCTCTAAGATAATGGGATAATTAGGGTTATAATAATATATATATATATAGGGATGTACCTGCGGCTAAATGGATATTTATAGGCTGACACGTGTCAGAATCTGTTTGGATGGTTTTTGTTATATTATTTGTTTTTAATTTGCCTTTATCAAAACATTATTTAAGTTATTTTAAATCTAAATAACTCCAAATAAATATTAAAAATAATCATAAAAATCTGAAAAAATTACATAAAATATATTTTGAACCTATAAACCCTAGAAAAATATTTGGGATAATTTTGTATTCATAAGTTTACTACTATAATTAGGAGAAGCTCTAAACATTAGTTTTATCCATTTAACTAAAAATAAATACTAACATTATTCTAAAAATTCTGAAATAATTCCAGAAAATATATAATAATATTATAAACCCTAGAAAATAACGAGGGTCCATTCTATATTTCTGGGCTTGTACAATAAATTCTACAAGTCCTAAAAAATTAGTGTTACTAGTTTTTAAAATTATGGAAAAATCTCAATAATCTAAAATAGCCTAAAAATAATTCTAAATAAATATTTATATAAGTAAATATACTAAAAAAAATTTATTTTCTAATTAACTAAGAGAATACTCTAAATAAATTCAACATCTATAATAAATATAATAATATAAAATATACACAAAATACCTATTTTGGGTGAGGGAGTTTACAATCTACCCAACTTAAAATAATTTCGTCCTCGAAATTAAAATAAGGCATAATTTGATAAATCCTTCACATTCGTACATAAGATACGTCAATCGCAATCTTTTCCAAAAATTTAAATATCAAAATCTATTCAAATCTATCGCGATCACTTCAAAATTAAGATAATCACTGTTCAAATCAAAATTCAACCTATTGTAATCTCTTCTCACTTTTCCAAATTATCAATATCCAAATTTAAATTGAATCCATATAATATCTTCAAGATTTAAATAATTCCATATCAAATTTTACATCACGATCTCCAACTATCATAATCTCCTCTAGAAAATAATTATAATCAAACATTATTCCTATTTTCAACTTATGAATTTTGTACTCTTCAAATTTTAAATTCAATTTCCATCATCAATATTTCAAATAGGTGATCCAACAATCAAATTTGAACTTTTAATTCAAATCATCAAATTGTAAAATTTAAATCTAATTCACCAATTGTTCAAGTCTAAAATTCTATATTTATCCTCAAAATTTAAATCGATGATTCAACCTTCAATATTCAAAATTTAAATCATGTGCTCAAATTATAAATATTTGGTCCGCAATATCAAGATTTCATAATTCATTAAATCCTCATTATCTTAATCATTCCTCTAAATAATTTTCAAAATTTAAAATAACTTATATCTCTCAATCTAATCTTACTTGATCACAATCTAAAAGAAATTTACCTCAAGTTTAACAATGCAGTTTCTACCCAACTTAGAATTTACCCATCTATCACAGAAGGCTATATACTTTAAGAAAAATATTCCTTAATTTATTTACTCATGTTATTCAATCCTCAAAACTTTAACGCCGATTATATCATATATGATATGTCCTTAATTACAAAAGAATAATCCTCAAGTATGTGATCGGCCTACGGGGTATATCTAGTACTCTCTGTGTATTAAACTTATACTAAGCACGATGTTTCGTCTTTCCGAAATAAGGAAAGACGGAGATCAATAATAAAGGGTTCAAGGAAGAGGTAATAGAATAGAAGTATGGAGATCAAGGCGTTTAAAGAATTCAAATAGGAATTGTCAAGGCAGTTGTGGATTAAAATCTTATTTTGGTAATTCCTATTCACATGCTCGCATCGGTACAGTTATGTAACCGATACGATCCGCTCAGACATATCTAGGGGCAAGTATATTTGTCTACCAATCACTACATATCTCAATCCACGTAAAGTAGTATTACGAAGGGCGAATCAAGCGCACTAAGGTTAGCTAGACCTTAATACACTGATTCTGAAATGTATTAGTAGGCGTCCCCAATAATACATATCTTATGATCAAGCTCGATAAAAGAGTAAGCTTGCAAAACTAGGCTATAATAGCAGCATAAGTCAAGGTAGTGCAGCAAATATAAGTACGCTAGATGATGATGAAAGGAGGTACAAATTAATTCAAGTTCACAAAACAAAACAACTAAGCAACAATAATAAAAGACTCTACAATCCCTACAGTTATCATACAACCTCCTTGTCTATGTCGCTAGTCGACCAAATATGGGCAAGGACCTCTAACTTCTATTGTCTGAATAACCACTGTCGTCTTATGCTAGTATACAATTAATGTTGTTCAATCATACTTCAATAATAGGTCAAAAGACTATGTGATACTAGGTTGTGAGGTATACTACCCAACTTAAAATAATAAACTAATACTGTGACAGTCTTAAGGGTACCGTAGAAGCTCCTATTAAGGTCTTCGAGAAGGGGTCTTGGTACTTGTTAGGGTATCCTCTTATATTACATAGGTCATGGTCGTCTTAACTCTTAGTCATAGTGCAAGTGTCAATAGTAAGAATGGGATAGTTACTGGCCTCAAGGGAAAGGGAATATAACTCGTATTGAGGTGTGGTACAAGTTACGCGATTTAAAACTAAGGGATAAGCACTATGTCTCAATCTACAAAAATAACTTTACTATCAAGTTCTAACTACTAAGCACATAATTTCAAAATTCAAGATTACAACTATAATCCTAGCAAACTATGTGTCCTTAACAAAGAAATAAGTTACTTGGCTTACTATCAGAAGTGTCCGGTGGCACGAGTTGAAAGATAAAGAAAAAAAGAACATAATTTTGGTCGTCGCACAATTAGCGAACGCTATGGTCACAGGGGAACAATATATGAAAATAGAGGGGCTCTAGATAGCATCATGGTTTTCCAAGGGAAAGGGGTATGCTAGTCTCTGTGTTTGAGGTATGATTAGGAAAATATTCTATGCATTGCTCTTGGCTTTCTAAGGTACTGTCTCTTTATCTCAAGACAAGAATCTAAATTTATGGTTCTCCAATACTCATCTAATGGCGTGGGTTAGGTTCAGTCCTAATATTCACTTTGGTTTTCTATTGGTTTCTCAATGCTAGGGGCAACCATAATGGTAAACTTTTAACTAACTCTAGTAGTGTCTATACTACTCTCAAGTCCTCATAACACATCAGGGGGTAATGGTAAACCAATTCTAGAGATAAAAAATTCTAGGGTTCATTAGACATCTTAAACTTAGTGGTGAGTCAGCACTCTAGTTGTACTCTTAATAGGAAGGTTACCCTACTTATCATCTAACAACAGGAACTTCTATATTCTAGGAGAGACTATACTAAAGGAACTATTATGGGAGTACAGGAATCAAGCAGGATGCAATTATTCAAATAGAATAGATTAGAAGAAAGATGAGTCATAGTCAATTGTGGATGAGATCCTATACTCTAGTCCTAGGTGCAGGCTTGTTCGGTACAGTAACGTAACAGAGACAATATGCTCTCGACCTGCATGGGCCACCACAAAAACATGTCACGCCCCAGTCCCAAAAATATGTAGGACTAGGACACGTAAGCATGCCAGCCGCATGGATATGGCAACTCCAATATATGGAAACCAAATCCACACGTACGCTGTAATATGAATATCAAGTCCACAAGTGGTATAAAATGTATCACAAGTCACAGGGTATAATCTAAATCTCATCCGCAAAAATCAGATATAAATAATAACCAGCATCTATATAACTAGATCTCAACATAAATATCTAAGGATGATAGTTGGATGGAAACAAATCCACTACCAACTCGAATGGAAAAGTACAATACAACAAATACAATATAGGAATACCAGCTAACGACCATGGGCTCGAAGAGAAGACATCCTTGCAACACAAGTAATCATCCAAATCTGCGCTCCTGCAATTACTCAAGAACAGATACACCTGGCAGAGGACCAGGTCCTCAGAGGGACGTAACAAGATACAAAAAATACGAGCCAATTTGAATACAGTAAACATGCATCATATTTGAAAATAGATAAGTACGCTGTACAGGACAATCTATATAAATGCAAATGAGGACAACTTTTCGACGTATGGGCAAGGGTAGGCTACTCGATCTAATCCTCACAACCTCACGCTCGTCAGTGGATATCATCAGCCGACATACCGCGGGGGTAATGACCCTCGGACTCCATCAATCGACATACCGCGGGGGTAGCGACCATCGGACACGACCCACCTTAGTGCGTGCTAGTGACTACGGTGTTACCAGAGTGGTTAAAAGCCCATACGCCTAATGATTGTCCTCTATGATACTAAGTGCCATGTGTGTGTCAACATATCTAATACATAGTAATGACTGAAAGAAAACTACACATGCAAGAATAAACAGAAATGCAATAAATATACAAAAATATACTAAGCATGCAAAATATTGTAAGCAATTTGGCAAGGTATCTTGCCTGGGGTCCTGCTGCTGGTATAAATCAGAGTCCAAGTCACAGTCCAAATAGCCTATGTATTACAAATTTAACACGTCAAAAGATAATTTATTTTAATTTATTTAATTCTAGAATAATTACTCTAAAATTCTATTCTAATCTTATTATTCTGATTTTTAAGTTAATTCCTAAATTTTGTCCAAAGAAACTAAATTTTATCAACTCGAGACTCATGGCACACAAATTGAGGCGATCTGTTGACCGAAAAGTTAACCAACACAAACTCATCTTTCATGCATGATTTCCTGTATATTTCAGCGTCAAAAATATGCTGGAATTTATGGCTCATCCGAATTCAAATTCGTTTGGGAAATATGGCACATACAAATTTTGTATTGTGCACCGATGGTTAAATTCTAACCTAGAAGTTCTACAGAATTAAAAGTATACAAATACTTCGAATTAAATTCTGGGAAAAACATATGTTAATGATCTCGACATTAGATTTCAAAAACTTTAAACGGTTCATGATTCTGATTCCTGGTTCTACCGGAATCGCGAAAATATTGAAACACGTCTATTTTCGGACATGCTGTGCTCTACGAATTTTCCAGAATTTAATACTCATAATTTCGTAAAATAAATTATATAATTAGAAAGCTAACCTCAATATCTTTCTAACACAAGAAACTATGCATCGTTTGGAGTCCGGAGCTATGCGCAATGGCTTGTGGAAAATGAAGGAACCCTAGATGGCAATTCTCCAAAATCTCTCTCTCTAAGATAATGGGATAATTAGGGTTATAATAATATATATATATATATATATAGGGATGTACCTGCGGCTGAATGGATACTTATAGGCTGACATGTGTCAGAATCTGATTGGATGGTTCTTGTTATATTATTTGTTTTTGATTTGCCTTTATCAAAACATTATTTAAGTCATTTTAAATCTAAATAACTCCAAATAAATAATAAAAATAATCATAAAAATCTGGAAAAATTACATAAAATATATTTTGAACCTATAAACCCTAGAAAAATATTTGGGATAATTTTATATTCATAAGTTTACTACTATAATTAGGAGAAGCTCTAAACATTAGTTTTATCCATTTAACTAAAAATAAATACTAACATTATTCCAAAAATTCTAAAATAATTCCAGAAAATATATAATAATATTATAAACCCTAGAAAATAATGTGGGTCCATTCTATATTCTTAGACTTGCACAATAAATTCTACAAGTCCTAAAAAATTAGTATTACTAGTTTTTAATTAACTAAAAATAATGGAAAAATCTCAATAATCTAAAATCGCCTAAAAATAATTCTAAATAAATATTTATATATGTAAATATACTAAAAAAATTTTATTTTCTAATTAACTAAGAGAATACTCTAAATAAATTCAACATCTTTAATAAATATAATAATATAAAATATACACAAAATACTATTTTTGGTGAGGGAGTTTACAGTTAGAGTATGATTTCTCTTCCAGTAGAATGGTAGGATTGTATGTTATATGATAGAACTATTTTAGACTTTGATTGATGGGGGATTAACACTAGCAAAATTTATATGACTAGCCCAAGAGAGAGGGGTGAGAGTTTTAATTTCGATGACGAAATTTTTCTAAGGTGGGTAGTATTGTCACCCTCACTTTTCCAACAAGGGATAATTTGGTAATTTGGCCTAGTTATTTAATTTTGGAAATATAATATTAATATTAGTGGATCATGTATATTTATTTATTGCTTGTATTAGTTATTTAATTATTAGAGTGCTATATTTAATTAGAGGATTGTAGCATTTAATTTAGTTAGTGGACTAGCCTATTTAATTTGACTTGTGTAGTAGACCCAATTTGTTAGATTAGATCCATGACCTAATATTTAATAATAGTTAGAATTGAGCCCAATAGTGAGCCTATTCATTAGGAGGATGATTAATTAAGTTAAACCCATTAGACTAGAACCTTCCCTCCTTAATTAATTTTTTCATGAGAGGCCCTAAGGGGTATTTTAGACTTTATATGGTAGCTTGAGGGAGGGGGCAAGAGAGGCCTATATAAGAGGGTAATTGTTTTTCTCTTTTTATTCTTTATTTTTTATTCCAAATCTAGATCTAGAATTTTTCTCAACCAAATTCCTTCATCCCAACACCAAATTATTTCCCAATTCATTCTCAAATCATTATTGGAGGCTATTAGACCATGGATCTACAAGGTGGAAGCAAGGATCTACAAAGAGGAGCAAGGATATACAAGTTGGAGGCATATTTGGGGATTTTATTGGGAATCTATCTCCCAATAGGTAAAATTTAATTTTTCTCTTTTAATTAGACTCTAAATATATAATTTAATCATAAGGAACCAACCCATATGCTAAGGCTACCTATAGGAATTGGAATTAGGTTCATGTGAGGCCTATGGAGGAAATTATGTGTATTTTGTTTTAATTTTGGAAGAATTTCGAGATTGGGAAAATTTTGAGATTGGCACATCTTGTGTTTGTCAATTGGTCAATTAGATCAAATTGACATGTGTTTGCTTGTGTGTGACTAGTGTCATATCCACAATTGGATACGTGTAGGTCGTATCCCGTCAATTTGGTGATATGGGTTGTTTTGGAGGATTTTCCTCCGACACGGGGGTTTGTGCAGTCACATCTTGATATGGACACATAGTTGATTATTTGGTTCTTCGTATTATGTATAATTAGTATTTTAGACTTGCCTGTGTCCTTCGGGGTGTGTTTGGTTGTGTGGTGGAGCCGTATCGCAAGCGTATCATAGAATGAGTGTAATACGGGTGCGGTGCACTCCACGTGTTTGCTTTATTGCTCCTTAACTCATTGACTTGTATATATATATTATGTATGATATATATGAATATATGAATGTATCTATAGTATATTATATACATAAGTATATGTAGCTAGGTGTATAGATGTATCTATATGCATGTGTTATATATATATATATGTAGATATATATCTATACCTCTATATGTATGGTTATGTTATATGTATATGTATATGTATATGTATATGTATATGTGTATGTTATATATATATATATATATATATATATATATATATATATATATATATGAGATGATATATCTATATGGGTATATGTGTGTTCGATACATATATATATATATATATATATATATATATATATATATATATATATATATATATATATATATATATATATATATATATATATATAGATGGGTCTATATATGTATCGAGATGAGAGTGTATATATGTGTTGATTCATACATAGGTAAGTATATATATATATGTATGTGTGAGTCTGTAGTGTTGTGAGTTGTGTGTATGTGTGTGGATGAGCAGTATGTTGAGAAGGGGTTCGAGCAACAATTGTTATGAGCAGTTTTAGTATGCAACTAGTGTGTGCAACAACCACAGTACAAGGGGAAGCATGCAGCAGTTTATTACATGTGCAACAAGTGCATCATTGCACTGAGAAACATGTAGCCCAGCTTCAACAGCAGAGGGATACTGCAGCAATGTGCATTTCCAACAGCAACTGAAGAACAGCTACAACAGCCAATACTTTAGCAGCAACCCTCAGCAAGTTCAGCAGCTCGTGCATAGCAAACTGTATAGGTAGAAAGGCAAGAGAGCATCTACAGAAGCATCAGACAATGCAGCAAGCCAGGTAAAGAGTAGTAGTGGCCAATGTATTCAGCATAAGTAGTATGCTGAAGGAAGCATTAAGCAAGAAGTATGCAAGGGGCACTGTGCAATAATGTACAGCAAATTGCACTGCTGATTAAGCACAGCAAGAGGAAGATGCAGCCTCGAGCCAAGCACTGCAGCTTATGCAGGCACAGTAAGGCATTCAGTCATATTCAGCAAGCACAGGGAGTATCAGTAGCATAGCATTCAGTATACCACTGCAGCAAGCACATCGTGAATCAACAAGAGTAGAGCAGCTTGTGCAGCAATGCAAACTGCATGAACTTGCAGCAAGCAATGTGCATCCAAGTGCAGCAAGCAAAGGCATTCAGCAATTCGTGCACTACATAGAGAAGTATGTGCAACAATGCAACTGCACAGTGGATGCAGTATGCAACCAGTGCACAACTGAAGTGGCAGTAGCATCAGAGCATAGCAAGACTTGCACTGCTGCAGGCATGCCAACAACAAGGTGCAGCTTGCACTAGCAGCAGTCTCAGCAAAGGCAAGTGCAGAGCAATGAGCCACAACACAGTGCAGATCACTGAAGATCAATAACAACATTTCAGCAGCATGTTGCAAGCATACATCAATTCAGTCAGTGAGCCAAAAGCAGTGCAATGCAACAAGCATCCTGCAGCAGAGTTAGCTACTGCAGTGTGCAACCATCAGCAAGGGATTTCAGCACAGTATCAACAACTCTGAGCACATGAAGCATTCAGGCTCAGCAAGGTTAGGTGATTCAGCTAGTTGGGTATGGATTAACAACTAGTTAGGTATTTCAGCAAGTTAGTTAAGATAATTAATAGTTTATTATTAGTGTAGTTAGTAGATATAGCTAGTAGTTTAGTAATAGTTAGTTGTATATACTTGTTAGATTAGCTATATATAGTATTAAATATAAGTAGTGTATTGATATGTATTATATGATAAGTTAGTAGGTAATATTGATATGCATTGGTAGTGTTAGATAGTTAGTAGTATTGAAATAGATTAGTAGCTATATGTTAGTTATAGTTTAGTATTGGTATTAGCTATATATATAGTAGGATTTGATTATCTTGGGATACCAAGGTAATGTCAAAGTAATTAGTCGATACTCGAGGTATTGGGTTTGAGTATCGAGATAGGTGTGCAGGTAGTGAGATACACATTGGTTCAAAGCTAAGGTATCCGCTTTGCATTAGTTAGCTAGGATACTATATGTATTGCCTTGTATATATATATATATATATATATATATATATATATATATAAATTACTATTTTTATATTAAAAACTTATGTATCCTATGATATAGTGCTTTGTGTGTCTCCTAGTATCTTAGCGTAACTAGTGTGACTTAGTTTTATAGTGTGCGAACCTAGTATCCTAGAGCTAGACTCATACAACCTAGAAATAGCTAGTTTGACTAGTTGGGTATAGAGTTGACCTAGTTTGACTGTTTTGACTAAGGAATGACTTTATGACATAGAAGTTGACTAGTTTAATTTATTTTCATTTCCAAAACCTTGTATTAATATAATATTCCATATATAGGTCTGTGTGACACCAGTTCGAACATAGTTTGACATTCATTGCTCTGGACCACAAGGGAGTACATTCTCTGATAGTTTCTATTATTTGTTAATTACTATAATACAAGTATTTAAAAATATTTTACATGACTCTTGACACGTTGGTACACGGACTAGTATACACATTGATCAGTCATGGGATATTATTATTTTATTATTCCTCGTATTCTCATATGGTTAAATAGACAATATTTAATATTACATAATATTCAATATTCAATGTTCAATGTCCAATGTTCAATGTTCAAGGTTTAATATTTATAATACCTTGAGTATCTTGCATCATAATGTGTCATGGTTGGATCCATTGTACTAGTCGGGAAAATAGGAATTGTTAGCTAGATATGTGATCAAATCCTAGACAATGTTCAATATTCAATGTTTAACTTAGATAATATTTATCCAACGTTAATTAGACAATGTTCACCCAAGCTGATCACATATCTAACTAGTATTTCAATCACTTAGTATAGTTACAGTTCTTCACATATTCTATTTCATTGTCTTGTTCTATTTTATTGAGATCAGTGTATACCATATTGCTCTTGTTTACCTTTTTTCTACCATAGTATGATATTGTTCATTATTTCTCGTCTTGTATTATATTCTTTATTTCTGTTTATAGTCATTATCAATTAATTGGAACTACTATTGGGTTGTACTTTGATCCATTCCTGACTGAAAAATATTTTTTAGAGGATCCGGGAGATTGGTGTCCGACATACTACGGACCTCGACCTATAGATAGTGTTGACTTGGACCCACTAGTTCTGGAGTGACTGTTGGGAGATCTAGCCGAAATTACTTGTCAGCATAGTTAGTTCTCTTTAGTATTTTGGTACCCGATTTATTTTTGGCTTATATTTAAGATTTTGGTTATTGTTTTCATTGTTGTTATATTTATTTAGATTGTATAGTTGTGTTAGACTTCCTTGATATCTTATCGTGTTATAGAATTGTGATTGAGTATTGTGTTAAATTAACTTTATTACTCTCTTCTTGGAGTTGAGATATTATTGGTGGATTATGCATTATTGTGAGATATTAGATAGTATAGTTGACCAACATTCTACCGCCGATGCTGCGGCGCAGGCTGGATGTACCCACGTACTCGTGCCACTATACCAGGTACGGGTCGTGACATGAGCCCACTGTTCCACTTTGAAGAGTTTGAGGGGGCACTCATCATCCTCTACTGGATCTGCTGATACCATGTTGGTGGACAACGTTTATTTAAGCACGTCCCTGATGCTAATGTCAGAGTCCCAAGCAAAAGATTGTGAAGAGTGACATCATATTTCATCTTCCTTTGTCGATTATTCGGGGGTTGTAGGAGGTGTGCGTATCCTAAACCATTACCGGTCCGCTAGTAATAATCTCAGGTTTGCCCTTGGGGGCGAAGTAATAAAGTGGTAAGCTTCGTCCTCTGCCATAATTCAGACCCTGGTCACTTTTCTGGTCGTATCCCATTTTTTGGACAGTACGCTTAGTCTGTATGTTATAGAGATGAAGTTACATTATTCCACTTTCTTGTTCTGGCACTTCTGAGACGAAGTCCCTGTGACCTTCAACCTTCCTAGAAATGATGGGTTTGTCCCCTTTCTTTCTTGTCGGAATGACGAAGTAGGGGTCCTGGCTAAGAAGGATTCGATTTATTGCACGGGCTGTAGCCACTTGTGTATGAAGGTGTAAACCTAGACCATATTCTAAATAATATGCGGTGCTCTAATGCGCAATAACAGTGCAACTCAATAAGAAGCCTTTATTGAGAAAGTACGTACTTTATGTGAGGGGATTATATCATCGAAGGATGGCACGTCGGTAGCTGCCATGACGTACCCTTCGAGTTCGTCTTCTTCAGTGGTTGTCAGTGACGCTGATGGTATTATAGTTTTTCAATGGAGCTTGACTACCAGCTGCCATGGAGTTCTTATGAAAAAGGGATGCTTGTCTAGCACGTGTCTCTGTCCCTAAAGTTTGACTACTGAGTGTACAGGTGCCCTTCTTCGAAGCTTGACCACGAGGGGAGTAGTTGTTTGGGTTGGGCGTCCTTTGAAACGGACCCTTAGGGGTTCGCCTGAAGCTGTAAACATATCAGCTTCATCATCGGCATTATTATCTCCTTCTTCTAGATGGATTTGCTTGTATAAGATTGAGACAGAATAGTATGACTCGACCCCTTTGAAAGGATCTACGTCAGCAATTTTTTTTTTTACCACACCATCTTCGTTGACGTATTTTAAGCACTGGTGGAGAGTGGATGGAATGATTATATACTCATGTATCCATGGGTGCCCTAGTAAAAAATTGTAGGATACATCCACGTTGATGAAATAGCAAGTCACCTATGTTCGGAGATCACCGATTTGGCACTTCAGATGAATCTTGCCTAGCAGGTTGCTTCTCCTGGCATTGAAGCCGATAATAGTGGTATTGGTGGCTGCTAGTTGATGCATCAAAATTCTCAAGATCTGTAGCAGGCTTTATGGGATAATGCTAAGAGATAACCAGAGATCGACATGCATTCAGACCACCTTAATGGCTCCAATGTACCATATGTAATACATGGGACGATCGTGCCTGTTATTCTTTAGCAGCATGTCTTGTTGGGAGAAAGTGATGTTCAAAATTTCCTCTATCATATTATATCAGTGGGGGCATGTTGGGAGATTCTAGATTAGTAGATTAACCTGGGCGAGATAAGAGTCGATGTTTTGTAACACCTCGCTTAGGTATCATGAGTCTTTTAGGAGAGACGAAGAAGCTCGAAGAATGACAACTTAGCAGGAGCGTTGGCCAGCTGTGCCAAAATATCAAAGTTATAAGGCTTCTCCATCCCTTGAGTTGTGTCTTTCCGCAGAGGTATGTCATAGTGCATCTCCATCTGGTTTTTTTTGTCCGCTGTGGGAAGCTAGGATGAATCCAGATCAGAGGTAGGAGGTAGAACCGTTGGAGGTGTACCATCATTGGGAGTGTTTTATTCAAGTTGATAAGCTAGACCCGACCTGGTTACGCCAACGAGAGCATCGGCTATGGACGGGGAGACCGTGTGACAAGACTTGGTCTTTTCGGACTTGGAAGCAAGAGGCATTGCTTGCTGTGTTATGTCCAAAATAAGGTTTGGATGAACCCATATGACTTCGCCTCTCGAAGTATTGAGGGGAACCAACTATTTTGCTCGGGCAGGAGGGAGGTTAATGACTTCCATTGTCATCCTAGGTATGGGGAAAATACCGTCTTGGGCCTCTGTTGTCGGAAAGGTGGCGAACTAGAGGGACACCATATTTGCGGTGATCGTTTTATCTTCAAAGTCCATAGTGAGGGCTTTGGAGTCGATTAACTGTTGTATTCATCTTTTTAGTATGTAACAATCTCGCGTGGCGTGATGGATATATTGATGGTAGCGACAATACTTAGGATTATCAACCTGGCCTGCCTCATCAGGGCCTTTATGTCAGGTAGCCAGAGTTTGTTACCTTTCATCAATACTTCAAGTATTTTGATGATGTTATCTTCATCAAAGGAATAAGTTTTATGTACTCTTGGTCACTTTGGTGGCTTGGAAGCAGGTGAGGTCAGATATTTGGACACATTGACCGTCAAGGCTTGCTTCCCTTTACTGTGACTACTATTGTTAGTAGTGAAAGGATGCTTTCCCTTATCCTCAATGCTAGGGGCTTGGAATCCCAACAAGCGGGCATCTTTTGCGCTCTTTTCTGCAGTAGCGACACTTATGATAAATTTTGCCCATTCACTGAACGGACCAAATGCCATCTAGAGTTTTACTGATGGTAAGAGGTTATTTTTACATGTATCCATTAGCATAGATTCGGGGATACCTATAGTTAACTTTAATGCTGCCTGTCGAAAGCATTCAATGTATTCTCGTGCTAGTTTTTTATCCCTTTGGGTAATATCCATTAGGGAGGATATAGTCATATCCATTCCTCCTTCATAGAATCGGGCATGGAAGAAAGACTTCAGGTCTTCGAAAGACGAGATGCACTTATCCGAGAGTCTACCGAACCACTCAAAAGTGACTCTTGTTAGCGCTCCAACAAATAAGTTGGTGAGTAGGGCATCTTCTCGAGGTAAAAGGCCCGTCATGGACTGGAAGTATCTCATGTATTAATGGGGTGACGTTTTACCATCAAATGTAGTCAGAGATAGTAGTTTATACTTGGGAGGGTATACCACATTATCCCACTTGGGAGGATAAGGTTGCCGAATCCCAAGCTTCTGGAGCCTGTCTTTATTATCCTGAGCATCAAAGCTGGCACGCAAGTCCAGAAGAGTCTTCTGGATATCGTTTGGCAGAAGAGTAACAGAGAATGGAGGTACGGTCTGACTGCTTACAACCTGAGCCGGAACAGGCATACCAGATTCTTCGTTGGTTCTCTGGTCTGGGTTTGATCGTCTCGGAGCTTGTGGCTTTGTTAGGACCAAGTTTTCTCTGAGTTCCAACACTGTATAAGTCAGAGTCTACATTAAAGTTCTCAGAGCTTGCATCATGGCTTCGAGTGCCTAAAAGTATTATTGGTTTCTGGATTTTGCACCATACTCATCTCCCGCCATATATACTGACATTATATAGGAGAAGGTGGATAGGAAGGTGGTTTTCTCACTTTCTGACTCTGATGTCTGAGTCTCATTGTCCTCGGGGAGAGTGAGTAGTGTTGCATTACTTTCATTAATAGAAGGATTGCTACCCCTAGTCTCAATTACGGGCTCGTCCAAGAGTGTATGGCTACCCCCAGCAAAGTTATCATCCATGTGCAGAGATTCACTATCCTCTGGGAAGAATGGATTATCATTTGAACATCGGTGGACTGCTACCCCCAGCTCCAGTTGCAGCTTCATCCAGGTCGGTAAGGCTACCCCAGACCCTTTCTTGAGCATGTGCCTTGAAATACCACCAAGGTAGGTACTTGTTTTCTACCCTCTCAGATAGCTTCACGGTGTGCTGACCAACACCCTTAGGTTAGGTGAGGTTTTCTTTAAGAAATTCTTAATAGGAGAAGATCTCCATGTTGAGCAACATAAAGCGACGAACAATTCTTTCTTATCGTACAGTTGTTCCTTAAGATGCCGTCAGGTTAGTATTGCGGGTTATAATCGCTAGAATACCGGCTGTCTAGTTGGAGGGACTGGCACCTCGGTGCATCAGCAGTTGATGATGATGTTGGCATAAGTATGTCTTCTAGAGGACACGTCGTGTCACTACCACATCCTAAAATAGGGGTATTCTTGTCTTTTTATTTATTATAAGTATTGTGTATATTTATTTTTAAATAACTGCATGATATATGTATATATATATTATATATATAGTGTTCTTTAATGCATGAGTTAGTAGGCTAGACCTAGAAGCCCACTAGATGAACCCCTGACCGAAATATAGGATTATAGATTTTAATTAGTATTATTCAGGATTAATTATTGAGGTTATAATTTATTACTGTGATTTTATTCAAGTGTTGCACCTTACCATTGCTTCGATATTTAGAGTGTTACAATAGCTTTTGGCTTCCAATAAATCTCACATCCTTGTCCTAGACGTGCCAGTATTCCATTCTGACCCTCGTGTAACTTATAAATATGCCCTTTTGTGCTTCATTTTAGTCGCATAATATTCTTCGCAGATATTTATTTTTATTTCCAATTAAATCCAACTTTGCATCTTTGTGCGTTCCAATCGAAATTGGAGACATAATCTCGACCCATTTTTTGTAACCCAAATTATGACAATATTCTATTCTGAGCCTTCTATTTCCATGACACTTGTGTCCTAGCCTAATTTTATCCCTTAGTACTTCCAATTAATTTAAGAACACCATTTATATTAATTTTAATTAAATTGGTGTAAGGACCCAACTTAACCCAAAACTAGACCCAACACCAACCCAAACCCCCACTCACACCCTCAAGGTTCATACTAAATACCATACACCCTTTTTAATCACTAAATCACACCAAACATGGTGTTTTCCCTCATTCAATCCTAATTCCTACTTTTTGTGTAATTTCTAATTGTTGGGGACTTTTATGCAAAAGTGCAATAAGGTGTCCACCTCTAATTAGACCCACGATATGTAGAAACCCCCTCCATCTTCTTTGACCGGTCCAATCACCATACTCTCTCTCCTTTTGTTTGTACACTTTTCTTCATCTTAAATCTTGGCCCTTCATTCAAAATGATGCATCATCCTCACCACACTCTCTCTCCTATATAATCACTCATCCTCACCCCCTTTTTTCCAATCAGCCAACCCCATCCCAAGGAACACATGGCCGGCCCTAATCCCTAGGTTGTCATCACCCTCTTCTACCTCATGCAAAACTTTTCCTCCATTTTTTTTACATTACCATCACCATCCTTCTTCAAAACAAACCAAACCCTAACCCTAAACAAACCCTAAACCAACCTAACCGGTCACCCTCAGCCCCTCACCGCCGACTGCACACCATCTCCGCCGAGCCCCCGCTGTGAGCCACCGACTCTTCCCCGACTTCCCGGCCTCTTCTTCGACTTCTTCCCCGAAGCCCAAAGACGAACAATCGACTTCTCTGCCTGGGCACGACCGCCTCACCCACAGCCTTCATCCCCGACACCCCTCCGACGACTGGAACCACCGGGACCTTCCACCACTACCATCACCATCTCCATCCGCCACCACCTCGTCATCGCCATCACGACCCACACCGTCGGACGACCTCGACAACACCATCCCACGACCATGCGGCCACCTCGCTGGAGCCGAGCAGCGACTTCCCTCGCCGACCATCTTCCCCGACAGCAGCAGTCACACGACCACCGCAGTCCTCTATCCACGTTCTCCTCCTTCCCGACTCCTCCCCGACTTCTCTCTACTGATCACGCCGGATCATCCGACGACAGCCAACCCCGGCAACGCCACCAACTACCGAGCACTTCTCCCCCCACTTCCCCGCGACTACCCTACGGCCATCACAGCCCCTCCATCTTCCCCATCCCGCCTGAACTCCACCATTAGTCAACTCCCTACGCCATTCTCTGACGCCTGCGTCTCTTCGCGGCTACCGTGACATCCCTATCACTACCACCATCATCATCATCATCCTCTACACCAACGCTACTATTAACACCATCACTACCATGGTCTCCACCTCGACGCCGCCATCAACCCCGATTCCCCATACTTTAGCAGCCCGCACGAGGCTCCTCGAACGCTCGTTGGACCATCGAGAAACTCTGAGCACGTGCGCCCTCCATCAACCGTTGCCATCAATATTGTCGAGTTGGTCTACTAGATACATTATTAGGGATGACGTTTCCCACACGAACCGCTGGCAGAAAGTGCTGCCAACCGAGCCGACGGACCCTCCCATGCAGCGAACCGTAACCCTCGACCTTCTTACGGCCACTTCTTTACCGGACTGCACCAGACCACCGAGCAGACGACCACCCCGAGCAGCCTTCTTCTCTACTACCTTCAACAGTACGACCATACCCCGGTCACGTGCACATCAAGGTTCATAACTTGCCCTTTCCTTCATGTGTGTGCTGTATGACATGGAGTATTCGTGCACCTTAGTGACCAGTGTATATGTGTGTATGCATGTTTAATAGTAATTAGTATTAATGGTAATTAGGTTTAATAAGTATTTGAATAGTACTTAGGTTTATAAATTACTTCATGGAATTTGGTGTTAATATTTACTCCTTAGAAATTAAATTGTTAATTAAGGGTGTCACTTATTCTATTTTTGTGTAGACCTAGGTGTATTAGTATAAATATAGTAGTGGGTAATATTATGTAATATATTAAGGTGTTATATATTTATATATTAACATATTTTGGACTCACTGCCTTGTGTACCCTAACCTACTAGGCCATGTGTTCGTGCTACACGAGATTTGGACACTGTGTTAGTATTAGTTGTTGTCTTATTGTACACTGTATTTGAGGACATGACACTTGTGCGTTTAGACACGCACACTTGACCCTGCTAGTTGACTAGTTATCACCCTTGCGTAGTTTCTAAGTGCAGTTTAATTGTGTTATGTGTGTACTAGTATAATAGCTGATGATAGATTATTATTATATTATTTATATATAGGACCATTAGATCATTCTGCAAGACTTCAGGACCACGCTATTAGCATTGCCTGTTCAGGACCACAGGCAAGTACATTCTCTGATAATTTTCGTTATTTGATGATTTTTACAATTCAAGTATTTAGAAATATTATATCTGATTCTTGACACTGTGCTACACGGACTAGTATATAGATTGGATATGCAGTCATGAGATGTTACATTGGTTATCGTATTGACATTGTACACGATATTAATATTAGACATCGTACATGATATATTGGACATTGATCGTGTATCGTAACATGTCATGGTTGGATCCACTGTACTAGTTAGGGCGGGAAAAATATTAGCAGATTATGTGATCATACCCCACTCTACAAGTATCATAGCTCACCCCACACATCACGTCGGGTGTAGCCTGACCATTTACACGCCTCATAGCCTGTTATATATGATTAGCCTGACCATTACTCGCATCATAGCTAACCAGATGGTTAGCCTGACCTTACATGAATCATAGCTAATCATATATAACAAGCCTGATCTTAACTCAAGCCGATCACATGATAGACTGATATTTCAAACACTCAGAATAGTTACAGTTCTCTATTTCAGTTCATATACTACATTACCCTGTATATGATATTGCAGCTCTTTCTTTTTATTCCATATATGCACTGTCTATACTATATTGCCCATTGCCTGTTCTCTTTACTATTTGCCTTTGCAACTATTTATTATTTTCTCTCAGTATATAGCATCATCTATTTATTGTTTTATAGTCCTTGTCAATTAATTAAAACTATTATCGGGTTGTACTTTGCTCCAATCCTGACTAGATATATTTTTCCAGACTACGACTTAGAGGACTGGTGTCCGACATATTATGGACCACAGGGAGAGTAGCTGCAGCCTTGGACCTTGTAGTTTAGGTGTAATTCCGGGAGGTCTAGCCGGGATCACTAGTTATTCAGTTAGTTTCTTTTAGCAGTTTATGGTATCAGATTTATTTTCGGCATATTTAGAGACTTGGATGTTATTGTTTGAGTTAGATTATTTTATTGTTTAGACTTGTGTTATATTTTAATATCTTATCGTGCTTTAGTTCTATGATTGAGTATTTTCTTATTATATTATGATATCTATGTCTCCTTATGGAGTTAGATATTCGTGTGCGATCAATTAGATAGTATTGTGACCTAGACAGCGTTCTACTGCCGATGCTGCGACGTAGGATGGACATACCCATATACTCATGCCCCTATATCGAGTGCGGGCCGTGACACGGTTTTACTGGTGGCCCATGCAGGTCGTCAGACTTCGCAAGAAGTGCGATATCGTGGTAGTGCGACGTCTTAGTTGTACTACTGTGTGCCTGCGATAGGATATAATACATAGGATACTAGGATGAGAGAGGATACTCAATTGCAAATTATTTGAAAGATTCTTGGGACGACCCTTGAGAATCTTATTATAATTTATAATTCAAATCTTTTCCCCTTGTTCCGTCCGCTCTCACTTGTTGTTATTGAATTTGATTCTTGTTGATCAGTTGTTAAATTTAATTCTTGGTGTCTTTGTTGAGTTTGATTTCTTATCGAGATAAACTTTACAGACTAAAATTTATGGTATCATCTGATGACATATGTTGATAAGGACAGCGAGAAAGGTAAAACGTCTGCTTTGGTTATGGAGCATAGAGTTTATCGCAGCCATATTAGCCGGCGTGTCAAAAACGTAGGAACCCAACTTCGGATGTATATATCTTAGTTATAAAATTTAGAATTTCTCGTAGCTATACTATTCGGCACAGCGAGGATTCTAGACGACATGATTATAGTGTTGTATGCCTAAGTTATGGAATCTATCGTTTACCACAGCTATATGCTCATTGTTATGGCGAGGATTCTGAGTGTCTGATTTTGGACAGACGTGTATAATTATCATATTGTATCTTAAATTGGTTCTTAAAGTATTATCTCAATACTTATCTACTTCTGTTATTATAGGACTTTGTTCCATCATTTTCTTTGCTAGCAGCAGAGATACCTTCAGTCCTTAGTTCGGTTCCTTATAGAGCTTCTCTCCATTAGGTTCCTTATTAGTGTGATAATTGGTGACTTATAATTAGGTCTGTGTCTTGAGTATCAGTATTGACTGTTGGGAGTGTGGCTTGTGAGTCTGTAAGTGTTTCTTGGTTGGAAATGTGAGCAGTAGGCATTAATCTAGAGTTAACCCATAATGTAGTACCTTGTAGCAATAGTTCTATGGTATGTGTCATTATAGTTAGTATTGGTACTATAGGTAGAAGGAGGAGTAAAGAGTATCAGTGATGGTTCCAGAAGTTAGTACCAGAGTCAGCATGCCAGTCCTAGATAGTCATGAATTCATGTAGTTGGGTGATCCATGTAAACAATTAAGTATCAAAGAAATTGTGTTAAAAATTAATGGAGCATGATGTTCAATTTGGTGGTTGATACTTGGGTATGCCAAGAGTAAAAAAATATATATGCATAAAGGGTATTAATGAGTGTGCCATAGTAGGAGGGTACCCATAAGTGTATAAGAGAGTGTGAGAGAATAAGAATATATTGTGATAAGTAGTGAGACTTGTGTTACAGATAAAAGTAGGACCCTGATGTGAGTAGATATGAGTGTACCAGTATATGACTAGTGATAGGTATATTACCTTATATTGAGGCAAGTGGTATGTTGGAAGCAATAGATGGAAGAGTGTCTAGAAATTATATGCAGGATGCACAGTGGGTGATGAGTGTCAGTGTGGTAGTTCATGAAAGTGGAAGCATGAGTATTAGAAAATTCTAATAGTGTGTCATGGGTTGAGAAATATCAAGATTGGTCATGGAAGGTATGAAGTGTATCACTGATTAGTGTATCAGCCTGTAAAAGGTTAAAGGGAGATACTTAAACATCAATCGAGATATGGAACCATATGCCTGCCTTTGAGAGTGAAGTAAAACATGTGTATTATAGAAAGGGCAAGTGATCATGAGTTCTAGTGAGTGTGATGAGGTGATCTAATAAGGAAGCTAGTGTTACTATACCAAGAGTGCTAGTATTTCTACGCCAAGGATTAGTTGAGCAATGTGCTAGTAACAGTAAGTACCTTGTGTGATAATATTAGATTGGTTTATCAGTTAATATGAATAGAAAATTACTGGGAGTAATAGTGCAAGTAATTCGGACAGTACAAATTTCAGTACACACTTGAGGGTTGTAGACAATTAGTGTATTTGTGTGTACCTTGAGTGTTAGAGACTGTGAGTATATATATGTATACTTAGATAGATGGGGGTAAGAAATGTATATTAGTATATAAGTAGATGATGTGCATGTGTAAGAATTTATTGGCTTGAGCATGGTTGAGATGGCACTGCAAACTGACTTGGGTGTCCATCTAGAGTTGTATTAGAGAAAGAAGTACTTAGTATGGTGTGCTGCACTTGGTGTGCACTTGAGTGATAAGAACAACTAGTATAAGCAATTGCAGTAGGTAAGAGAGCTAGTAGTAAGTATGCTTGCAGTAGAAACAGTGGTACCAAAGGGATAGGGGTTTCAATCTTTGGATGCATCATTTGACTTATGGTTGTGATAGAGGTTCTTGGTATCAGATTTTGGTATTAATAGCTAGGTGTGTGCAATGTGGATATATCCATGGATATCTTGTGGACTGGTGATTAGTTGATATGGGTATCAGTGTATGGATAGGAATTAGTGAGTGAATGTGCCAGAGTTAAGTGTATGTTAGAGGATAAAGATGTCCATGTCATGGGTTAGCAGGTTTTGTTCTTTTCTTTTCTTTTGTTCCTTTTTCGTCTATTTGATTGATTGATTGATTGATTTCTTAGTACCATAGCTTGTATCAGTGATTTTCTTGCTAGAATGTAATTAGTAGTACACCCTGACAGAGACTGCAATACCATGACAAAAAAGACCATAACCATGCATGTTTTCTTTAGATTGCATGTTGTATGACCGTAGGTAGGATTTTCTTAGACCTTGGTTGTTGGGGGTTTGACCGTAGTAAAGATTAATGAAGAGGTTATGACTGGACAGAGAGAGACAATGTGTCTTAAATTTTGAGGATATAAATTTTTTAAGGGGGGTAGACTTGTCACTACCACATCCTAAAATAGGGGTATTCTTGTCTTTTTATTTATTATAAGTATTGTGTATATTTATTTTTAAATAACTGCATGATATGTTTATATATATAATATATATAGTATTTTTTAATACATGAGTTAGTAGACTAGACCTAGAAGCCCACTAGATAAACCCCTGACCAAAATATAGGATTATGGATTTTAATTAGTATTATTCAGGATTAATTATAGAGGTTATAATTTATTACCGTGATTTTATTCAAGTGTTGCACCTTACCGTTATTTCGATATTTGGAGCACTACACTACTTTTGTCTTCCAATAAATTTCATACCCTTATCTTAGACGTGTCAGTCTTCCATTCTGACCCTTGTGTAACTTATAAATATGCCCTTTTGTGCTTCATTTTAGTCGCACAATATTCGTCGCAGACGTTTATTTTTATTTCCAATTAAATCTAACTTTGCATCTTTGTGCGTTCCAATCGAAATTAGAGACACAATTTTGACCCATTTTGTGCAATCCAAATTATGACAATATTCTATTCTAAGCCTTCTATGTCCATGATACGTGTCCCAACTAATTTTATCCCTTAGTACTTCCAATTAATCTAAGAACACCCTTTACATTAATTTTAATTAAATTTGTGTAAAGAACCAACTTAACACAAAACTAGACCCAATACCAACCCAAACCCCTACTCACACCCTCAAGGTTCATATTAAATATCACACACCCTTTTTAACCACTACTTCACACCAAACATGGTGTTTTCCCTCATTCAATCTCAATTCCCACTTTTTGTGCAATTGTCCAATTGTTGGGGACTTTTATGCAAAAGTGTAATGAGGTGTCCACCTCCCATTGGACCCAAGACATGTAGAAACCCCCTACCTCTTCTTTGACCGGTCTAATCACCACACTCCCTCTCCTTTTGTTTGTACACTTTTCTTCATGTTAAATCTTGTCCCTTCATTCAAAATGAAGCATCATTCTCACCACACACACTCTCTTATATAATCACTCATCCTCACCCCCTTTTCCCAATGAGCCAACCCCATCCCAAGGAACACATGGCCGACCATAATCCCTAGGTTGTCATCACCCTCTTCTCCCTCATGCAAAACTCTTCCTCCATTATTTTTTTACATCACCATCACCATCCCTCTTCAAAATAAACCAAAGCAATCCCTAACCCTAAACAAACCATAAACCAACCCAACCGGTTACCCTCAGCCCCTCACTGCCGACTGTACACCATCTCCGTTGAGCCTCCGCTGTCAGCCACCGACTCTTCCCCTACTTTCCGGTTGTTTGATAATAAACGGAAGAAATAAAACTAGGTTTATACAAAACCCTTTCTTAGGTTTACAAACAAGAAGTACTATTAATCCTATACGAGGATATTAAGTACAAATTTGAATCTGGGTAAATATTGCTATAGGAGTCTGATCTGCAGTCGATCACTTTGTCCCTTGGACCACACGATGATGAATGAGTGTCGTAGAAGAAGGAGATGCTTCAAAGTTTGCAAGAGGGAGTGGATGCTTGATGCCAAAATCGTCGATCACTACTCTCTGTCTGAGCTCTTCTCTCTCTGTTCTTTGATTTCTTTTAACTTTTTTTGACCCTTGTTCGACATTTCCTTTTTCGACCTTTCGACCTTTCGACCCTGGACCTCTGTCAATAGAGGTCTCTATTTATAGGGTTTTAGTGACAGTAACCGTCCAATCGACGTAGAAGCCGGATAGTGGAGAGTATGACACTTTTTACGCGGTGGTTATAATAACTGCCACCCACGTATAGATGATCTTCTGAATAAGCGTGTGACGCGTGTCCCATTAAGGGATAATGCGTATAACTGTTGCGAAGATCACGGCATGCGAGCCACGTAGGTAACTGCCCTTTGCGTAAATAAGGTTGGCGTAGAAGCCAATAACTGTCACCATGGCGTAGAAGCCAAATAGTTGTCAGGTTGGCGTAGAAGCCAAATAGGCATAGAAGCCTAGTAGGCGTAGAAGCCTGATGTTGTGTGGATAGGTAGCTAGCATAAAAGATAGCTGATCCTCCTTCCTTGACTGAGGCCTTGAGCGTATTCTGGACCAAATAGCCTTCTCACGCACAAATGCAAATATAGCCTGAGTTGGCGTATTTCAAGGAGATAGCGTACAGCGTGCTCCTTATAGCTGAAAATAGCCCAGTGGCGTATTCCAAGGAGATAGCACACAGCGTGCTCCTATAGCTGAAAATAGCCTGATGGCGTAATGTGCAGGGGTGATGATGTAGACGTATTAGCCATAATTATGTCTTGCCCAGTCTTTGGAGATACAATCAAATCTCATGAATTAAATGTAGAGATCTGCCACTATTCTGAGCATTAAATGCAGAGACGTGTCTCGAGCTCTGTACGAAGATCTGCCACCATTGTGAGCATTAACTACAGAGACTTGCCTCGAGCTCTGTACGAAGAGCAGCTTTTGTTGTGGCAGTTCATTTTTTCTTCTGCTGAGCGTAAAATCTCACATCTGCCTGTATAAAACTAGGTAGCGTATTCCCTTGTATGCATAAAAGCACTTTGTATCAGGGAAATGTCACTAAACGACGGTTTGGGTCTCTGTGCCGCACCATCATTACAGCCGTCGTCTGGATAGTCGTGCAGTACTCTTTGTCAGGAGTCAGGTTCACTGCATGATCTGGCAGGTTCATTCGAGGAATACGAAGCGTTCCTCGTACACTTCCATGCTGTATTAAAAGCGGATGAGTTTTACGCCATAAAGGCGGTATAATACCCTTTTTACGCTGAAGCGGCCTGGAAATACTGCATTACGCGGATTGTCCTGGAGCTTATATTTTATGCTATACTAGCGACAAAGCTCTATTGTACGCCGATGGCTCTGAAGTCATATTTTACGCCACTCAGCACTGAAATACTGCGTATATCTCTACAGCGTATTTTTCATGCTTCCACAAGACCCTCTTCAAAGTTTTCAAATTTCTCGTAATTTGAAACACTTTGAATGAAGCATGAAACGGTCAAGTCTAACTCGTTCCTCGAGGCTGATTTCTTGGCAGATTTTTAGAGATTTGTTGGGATTCGGTGTATTCTCATTTGCCTATATAAAGGATGAGGAGTTAACCTGTTCTTCCCATATTTCCTTCACCACACAGAGATGATTGTCGGAGTTCATCGGGTCAACTTGAGGAAGAAGAAGATCATGTTCTTCCAGCATGTAAGGAGCCGAAAAAGGAGGCATCTTCGAGCAAATATCCTCTGAAATGATGGATCATGGAAGGATATCATAGCTTCCTTTGCTCGGGATAATCAGCAACTTCATATGGCGATTCGTCCAGGAGAGAGGAAGGGTCATATTCGACCATATAGCTTGCAAGCTGTATTTTCTCCCATTATTCATGGACGAGAGCAGACAAACTAGCCTTGTCTTCCAGTACTGAGTTGGGTCTAACACCTCAACTCAATCTGTCATGGCGTATGGAGGATGGGCTCTTGAATAATTTATACAGGCCCAGTTGTATCCTCCCGCCATTAATCATTTTCTTGTTCATCGACTGTGGAAGTCGATGAACTGCTGTAGAAGACGGATAAAGATCTCTTCCAATGCTAGAACCTGACAGAACAGATTCTGGGCATGATCTTTAAACGAGGATGAGAAATCCTTTGTAGATGAGATTTTCCTCATATGTAATCATGTAATCATGAAGATGAAAAACCCGATGTAGACTGGATTTCCCTCATATGTAATCATGATTTAATAAAATTATCTTCTTTTGCGTATATGATGATTTGCCATATTTTTTGCTGTGATAAAGTCTGAATATGTGTAGCTTCAACACGTCTGAATAACTTTACGCCGACTCTGATAAAAAGAGTATTTGGTCCCGTCCTGTCTTTTATGCATAACTGAAGATGCACAGAAAGCTTATTTAGCATTTAAGTCAAATATTCGAACTGTCCTGCTATTTGGAATGGGGAACTGCGTATAATTCTGAACTGTCACTCTTCTGAGAGGGAGAATTATTGTTCAGACCGTCGTCTTCAATAATGATTTCCCGAAAATCCCTTGAAATAGGGCGAGAAATGGCTATCAAAACTGAGTCACCATCTTGAACTGTAGAGAAAATATTCAGGCTGGATTCTGGATGAAACTCCAGTCGACCCAAGAAGAGGAGTCATTTTCCATGCTGAACTCTATATACTTTGGGTACTTGGGATATTTTGAGGCCAAGAAGGAGTATCTTCTGCGTGAACCCTTGCAATTGACCATCTTGAGATTTGTTCAGATATACGCATACTCTGGCCTGCTTATTTTCAGATATGCGGAAAGTCATAGATCCGTAATGTAGATGAGCATAAAATCGTAAGTTTATAGCCTCTCGAGCGTAAAAGCTGCCGAACATAAAAGCATTCGGGCGTAAAGCTGTAGATTTATAGCTTCTGAAAAGAAAACTTCCGAGCGTGAAGTCGTAGATTTGTCGCCTCTGAGCGTAAAAAGCTTCTGAGCGTGAAATCATAGATTTGTAGCCTCTGAGCGTGAAGTCGTAGGTTTGTAGCCTCTCGAGTGTAAAAGCTACCGAGCGTAAAAGCATCCGGACATAAAACCATAGACTTATAGCCTCTGAGCGTAAAATCGTAGATTTGTAGCTTTTTGAGCGTAAAAAAGCTCCTTGGGGTAAAATCACGAATCTGCTCTGCAAAATTGCTTTTTTGAATTTGCTGACTGTCCGCCTTCCCTAAGTAATAGGCTGACATAGTCTCCAATCATAACCGAAATATTAAATATCAGATTTGGCTAGGGATTCGAGGAATCTATCTGAACTCCATATATATCCCAAAGCTTTCAGAGAGAAGACTCTTCACCTGTCTTTTGCAAAAGAAAACCTTCGTCTCTTTGAGTATTCTCCTTCATTTCTTCTCTGAGCATTTTGAGTTTTTAGCAATGGCACCAAAACCAATCTCCTCCTCTAAGGGAAAGAAGACTGCCTCCTCTTCTCGCTCCTCTGCCCAAGCAAGAACTACTCCCGTCGGGCAGGGCGAGCCCCGCTCTGAACGAAGTATCCCACCGACGAGCTGTGCACCGGGCGTTATAGGTAAAGCTTTTGGGATGACAAGAACAAAGAAAACCCTTCGCACACGTTGTACGTGAACGCGCTAGGTCATCTTCTGTGCTGATAGCCTCTTCGAGGAAGATGATGCACAGAGATATTTTATCTTTTACGCCCACATTTCTAATGTGTCAGTGTAAAAACTCCATATTTTCGCAGTTCTGGCGTAAAAGCTTTGACTGTCGAAATTTGGCGTATACTACAAACTTTGAGTGTTACGCTCTGGATGAGAATTCTGGTATAATAACTCAAACTTTGGCAGTCTGGCGTAAAACACAGACTGTCAGATTTTTGTGTATACAGCCAATCTTGAATTTTACGCCTTGTAATGAGATTCCAGCGTAAAAAGTCAAGTTTTTATAGTCTTGGCATAAAAGTACAGACTGTTGCTTTTTGGCATAGGCTACAAGATTGTGAGGTCTAGTATAGAAACTGACGTATTTTTCTTGCACTTTGTAGTTAACTTGCATGTATCTCTGTTGGCTGAGGTGATGGGTTCTGCTGCTGGGATGCTGCATTCCAATTACCTGGAGGATTTGTCCCATGTGACATTTCCTATTTCTGGACCCCAATATCCTGAAGGAAGGGGAATCCTGATATCGTCTCAAGGAGAGCGAATGTTGTTGAGCATGATTAACGGAGAGCCCCTGGCGTATATAGATGGGGCACAATATATAAAATTGGCTTTTCTCTTCGGAGATATGATTGACAAACAATCCCAGACAAAGCCCAAGAAAGAAAACTGGGTTTTTCCTGCCGGGGGCTTGGTCCTATATCTGCCCAAGATGCTGGCATTCTTCCATGCCACGCATCCTAGGAGGATGTCGTGGACTCTGACCCCTAATCTTCACGGCCAGCCGAGAAAGATATTTTATCAGAAAGGGTTCGACCAAGGGTTATTTGTAAGCCGTCCTTCTGGCCCGGTTATGCTGTTTAGGGGATTGTATCCGGACAGTGTCCCGAGTGAAGACACTTCACTACTCCAACCAGTCCAATTACCGACTTTCTGTAATGACTTTATGGGGCATGGAGGAGTATACCCCAAGGTTAATCCTCGGACCAATGGGTGGGTTACCCCTACAAATCTTCGATGGACTCGTTTAGCTGACTGGGCCCTGAAGCATTTTCAGCCTGAGCTGGAGAGTATTGGTCTGTACGCGGCTGTGAGTGCTACCAGTGTTGGGTTATCTCTCAACCACAACCTGTTTCTGGCTTTGATGTAGCGATATATCTCGCTCACCGGGACTTTCTCCACTCTACTGGGGGAGTTGGGATTGGCCTTTCACGAAATGGCTTTAAGACTACCAATAGGGGATACTCCTTATGAAGAGTATGTTCCCATAAACCAGGAGCTGGAGGATATAGACCCTTGGGTAGTGGCAGTGTACCAGGAGCTGATGTATCACTATTTAGCGTGCACCGCCTTCTATAATGAGCCCTTTGATTTGGCTCATACCAACAAATGGGCGTCCTACCTCTTCTTCCATCAGGCCAGGACTGCTAAACCAGACAAAGTCGTGGATAGCAGGGGTAGGCCTTTGAGCTTTCTGAGTGTGCTTAGTGCTCAGGTAGTCGATGACCTTATTGAAGACGCTGGGGCTTCAGATCAAATTCTCGATGAAGGGATAGGAAAATATCCTACGGGCACTAAAGCCTACAGTTATTTGAGGCATTGCCGTAGGCCTCTGTCCAAGGAAGCTCAACTGGCTGGCTTCCTATCTATATGGCTGCGCCGACTGGTAGTACCCAGCATTGCATCTTCGTATCGCATTCACCGCAATACCTTATGGCCTGCAGTGCATCTGGTATTTGGGGCAAGACTGGGCTTGCTCCCTGCCATGGTATGCAGCATACAAGCTGGCCTGAAGGGCCATTACTGATGGGCTGCTTGCCGATGAAACTCGGCGTGACAGCTTTCCCAGGGTAGAATTATCGTTCCTGTATTTGATGGGATGGTTAATTCTCCATAACCCCATGGTGATGTCTCCCGGCCCTGGCAGTAGTTCGGGGAGTAATTTCTTGTTGAATTACAAGAATTCTACCTGGAACGTGACCACAGTTTTAGACTATCGACGGGCACTAAATTTGCTCACAGCTGGAAGCTCTTCTACACCGCCCCCTCTGTACATCTCAATCAACATGGGAGTAGGCTTCAGGACTCCGGTGAAGGGAAGACCATTCTTTCTCCTGAAGCTTTTAATTGGTTGGTCTGAATTAGACCTTCCCATTTATTGTATAGAAGTAAAGACCAATGCTTCTTGGAGCCCTACTTGCCCAGTCGGTTTGCCAGGCGGTTTGGGTATGACCAATTGCACGTTGGCAATACCGTCACCAGCTTCAAGTCTAGGGGTGGACTCATTGATGGAGCGAGAGGATGGCGGTACTTCATAATGGGTTGTACTGGAGCAGCTTTTACTGTGCCCGCGACTTCACTCTCCATGGAGTTGCGCATCCTCCATTCGTATACCCAGTTTTATGTGGCAACCAATACCTTCCATCGCAATTTTGATATGCGTAGATATTTTAGGATGCCCTCTTCTAAGTCAGCGGAAAGAGACGAAGTCCCATCAGTTTCTTCTGGCGAGGGTGAAGATTTTGTCAATCCATATGAGCCTTTGTTGGCAGTGCCAAGAGGCGAAATACCTCCACCTGCAGGGCCTCTGGTTATCTCTGGTAAGCGAAGGGCTCCTGTTCTAAAGGCGACTTCCCCTCACAAAAAAAAAGACTGTTAGTGGTCCTAACAGGACATCCAGTCATGAGGCTCCTAAAAGTGAGCCTGTTGTTTCCCCTGTTGGGGACGATCCTTTGATTAGAGGTTCCTCGCCTTTTAGAGAGGGAACCTCCACAGTTCCGGCTGGCAGTGCCAGAGAATCTTTGTTCGAGGCTGTTGTCGCTGCTACCGCTTCAGGTAGAGGTACGAGATCGCCTTCGAGGCCGAGCCAAGTAAAGATATCTTTATCCAGACCAGCAACGGAAGAAACCCCTGTCACGTCTGTAAGTATACCCAGCGAGATTCTACCTAATGAACCTCGATTGGATCTGGGTGAAGACTTGGATGACTACCCTCAGTCATCATTTGGTGCACCCTCCTCTCCAGGTATGACAGCTCACAAAGCATCATTAAGAAATGATTTAGCTGTACTGGCTGCAAACGCAACATATATACCATCGGCCATGGGTAAATATTGTCTTTATGCCTCTTTTTTGAAAAATTAACATCATGTTGATATTAACTTTTTTTGTCTTCTTTTCAGGGGAAGATATCTACGGGGAGAACAGCGTCGACGCAACTTTCAGCTTTGTTTCCGCTCCTGTCTATGATACGGAGGTGCCTGACTTTGAAGAGGAAATATTTTCGGGTGCCGGCTCGTCCGAAATGGTTCCGATATCACAAGAGGAGGATAAACCTGTCATTACGACAATGCTTCCTTTGAGTACGCCGGCCACTTCGTCCGTTGTTGGCGCTTCTTCTTTTGTCGTACCATCTGTTGAGGCAACGACTGTGGCAACATCGTCTGCAGTCATTCCTGGAGGGGGATTCGTCGATATTGTAGCCACTCCCAGCGTCGATTCGGATCTAGCCATGCTGACTGAGCAGTATACTAGTATTTTCTACACCACTTTAAAAATGCTGATATCAATGGTGCTGGAGAAGAATCTAGGCTTCGAGGCTCTGAGAAGGTCCTCCCAGTTTGCGATAGTGCCGATCAGAGATTTCAACAACGTTGGGAGAGCTGATACACTAGAGCAGATAGCTAATGGTTTGGAATAACCCATTAACGATTATTTGCAGCTATCTCGAGGCAGCATTGACGGTCTCGTTCAATCTAGGTATGACTCCTTGCCTGTAGAGCTTGCTGGGCAAATAGAATCTCTGAACAAATCCATCCAGGAACAGCAGCAGGAGATGGATCATGAGCATGCCAAATTGGAGCATGTCAATCCCCAGCTGACTCAGTGCGAAGCCGAATATGAGGTAGAGGCAGCGAGGGTCCACAAATTGAAAGATGAGCTCGCTCAAGCAGAGGAGAAGGCTCTTTCTTTGTCGATAACCCGAGATGTACTGAAGGATTGAATGGAGACTGCTCAGCAGAACCTGACATATGTGGGTGTCATCCATGCAGGTTTTGTACATGCTCGGTCCGAGATATCTGCTTTGAACAATGATGTGGTAAGGTTGGAGCGGGCTCACGCCGACGTCTTGAGCACCAGGGATGAGAGGATGGTTACTCTAGCGCGACAGATTCGCGACTTAACTGCTCCTCCTAAATGATGTACCTTTTTCTTTCATATGTAATTTTGCTCTTTTTGGGAATAATAAAGAGACTTTATCTGACTTTGTGGACCCATCATTTTGGAATATAAATGACAGGCTAGGGTGAAAGTAATATCAGAGGTATCATTAACATAACATTCTTTCGTTAAGGTTTTGCTGAATGTAAATCTATTCAGAGTTAACATGAACCTGAAAGAATATAATCTAATTAAATTTGTATACTAAACACTATCAGAGGTATCATTAACATGATAGGCTTACAAATTAGTTAAGGATATCTATTCGGAGGTCACATGAACCTGATAGAATATGATCCAGCTAACCTTTGTGCATGTTATTGTCAGAATAAGATCTTCGTCATACTCCGTTAAATGAAGGAGATCAAGTATAGCACTTATTCGGGATTCTTGCAGTTGATAGTAGCCATTGCCAAATTTCTATTAGGCTTGGCTAATCTGTAAGCGTTATTTGCAATCATATAAGGACCCTCCCATTTCTTTATGATTGTCTATACGAATTTCGGATATTGTACTAGAGGTAGTATGGACATAGTACGATACCGTATTTGTTGAGGACATCCCACTGGGGGATTTTTAGTGGACCCATTACTTTTTGCGCACAAGAGTGCAAGTAATAGGTTTGAGATAAATCCTGACAGAGGTAATATAGACGTGATAAAATACGACTCTGTAGGGATGAATAGAGACAGACTCTTTCTTCGCTAGGAAAATGAGGATAGTTCAGAGGTAATATGAATATTTTATTTTTCGTTATGGACATTCCACAGGGGAATTTTTGTGGACTTATTACTTTTTGCTTACGAGAGTGCAAGTAATAAGTTTTAGGACAAGCCTTGCCAGAGGTAATATAGACGTGGAAGTTTTTGTGGACCTAACACCACTGGCATACTTAGAGTTAAGTACGGGTGTTAAGTTGAGATGACAACCGATATCAGAGGTAATATGGACGTGATAATCGATAGCCGAAAACTAGAAAAGTTTGTTCAGAGGTAATATGAACATGATAAACTTTTGGATTGTGACTCCATTGGGGATAGAGGTACATATCTGCTCAGAGGTAATATGGACATGGCAGTTTTTGTGGACTCAACACCACTGGCGTACTTAGAGTTAAGTACGGGTGTTAAGCTGAGATGATAATCGATATCAGAGGTAATATAGACATGATAATCGATAGCCAGACTAGGATGGTTTGTTCAGAGGTAATATGAATATGACAAACTCAGCTAGGGAAATTTTAGGGATTCATCATCCGGTATTTTCTTGAGGGAGCAAATTGTTACGTTAAAATGAAATCAATTTGCAGTGATTGTCCCCTCGTTTATAGATGCAAAGTGATGACCTTGGCATCGATCAACTCCTGAATTCTCCTTTTTAGTACATAGCAGGCTCTTGTAGGGTGATGAATATACCGATGGAAGAGACAATAAGTAGGGTCATCAACTTTGCCAGCCCTCTCTGGATATCTGATATTGGGTAGCCGAAGTTTGTGTTCCTTCATCAACATATTAAAGATTTTAATAATGTCATCTTCATTGAAGGAGAAAGTCCCTTTTGGCCTTCGGGCTCCCGATGCTTGAGTTTTATGGTCTTCCGGGAAGATCGTCATCGTTGCCTCATCTTTGGATTCAGAGGGAATTCTACCCCCTGCTTTGGATGCTGCCCTATTTTGTCGAGGTAGACTACCCCCAGACATGTCGTGGCATTTGACCCTTGAAGTTGATTTAGAAGGATCTGCCTTTGGTTGTGCAGGATTAGACTCTGAAGGTTTGGAATTTGCAAGAGATGCAGTATACCCTAACCCAAAACGAGTTTGTTGACAGTAAGGATTACCATGCAACGGTGTTCGTCTGCCTTTTCCATAGTTGAGGCCTTGTTTCAGCTTCAAATCATAACCCATATTTTGTATAATCTTTAAAGCTTGTGGGCTATACTTGTGGATTTGCATTTTTCTACCCTCAGACTCACGAAATTCTTCTTGTACAATCGGACTGTTCTGCATGCGACAGAAGACTATTGGATGCTGGTCGTCGCGAGTTGGAGGAACAATAAAGACATAATCTTCATGTGGCCTATATGTCATGATGACATTAGATGTTGATGCATCTTCCTACATGATCTCCCCATGTTTGACAGTTAGGGGAACTGAAGCCTGTTTATGACTCCTGTCTTTGCGTTTTTGGATCAGAAGTACATGCAAGTCAGGAGGATTAACAGAAGAAGAAGAAGAAGAAGGTCTATTCCTCCTGTGTACATCATTTGGAATACGGATATTGGGTACCCTAACCCTTTCTCTACTACCTATATACAGCAGTTCAGCCATATGAGTAGCACATGATCCCCGAGGAGTGTGTCTCTCCGCAAACTGGATCTTCTTTACGCCAAGGGGCTAGGCCTGGCATAATTTGGAACTCTGCTCAGGTTGGCGTAAAACTGAGGAAGTCCTCAATTGGCTGTCAGCGTTCCGCGTAATATGAAGAGCGGGCAGACTCCTCTCTTGATGGCGTACAATCCGAGAAGTTGGGGAATCTGCCACTTGTTTTCTCTTGCAGAGATTCCTGGGACTCTCTGCCTCCTTTTGAGTGAGAGAGATATTTTTATGCGCGGAGCATATTTTAATTTTCTGACTTGGCGCCGAGGCCTCGTTAGAAACTACGTATGTCCCATCAGCGATAGGAGACGAGTTTTTACGTGCAATGCGTGATGTGGACTTCTGGATTGGCACTAAGGCATTGCCAGAAGTTTTGTCTGCACCGCCAGCGACGGAAGACTGAGTTTTACGCGCAAGGCGCGAAGTTGACTTCTGGATTGGCGCTAAGGCATTGCCAGAAGTTTTGTCTTCCCTGTCAGCGACAGGAGACTGAGTTTTATGTGCAAGACACGGAGGGAGCGATGCTACAACCTCGTTAGTCGAAGAGATCAGAGAGTCGACAGGAACGGCAGGGGATGTCTGGGGCATCCAGACCATACACAATTTCCTATTGTCTTGGACAGAGACAGAGTGAGAGCTATCCCATGCTCTTGGCATATCTTCGTAGGCAGATTGGTCGAACTGGACGACCGAGGTCTTCTTCATTAATCCTACTGATACTGTATCGTGTTGAGCAATTACTTTCTCGTCAGATGAGAAAGATTTCCCCAACAGAGTCTCCATCTTGTATTTGATAATAAATGTAAGAAAAAAAACTAGGTTCATACAAAACCCTTTCTTAGGTTTACAAACAAGAAGTACTATTAATCCTATACGAGGATGTTAAGTACAAATTTGAATCTGGGTAAATATTGCTATAGGAGTCTGATCTGCAGTCGATCACTTTGTCCCTTGGACCACACGATGATGAAGGAGTGCCGTAAAAGAAGGAGATGCTTCAAAGATTACAAGAGGGAGTGGATGCTTGATGCCAAAATCGTCGATCACTACTCTCTGTCTGAGCTCCTCTCTCTGTTCTTCGATTTCTTTTGACTTTTTCTGACCCTTGTTCGACCTTTCCTTTTTTGACCTTTCGACCTTTCGACCCTGGACCTCTGTCAATAGAGGTCTCTATTTATAGGGTTTTAGTGACAGTAACCGTCCAGTCGGCGTAGAAGCCGGATAGTGGAGAGTATGGCACTTTTTACGCGGCGGTTATAATAACTGCCACCCACGTATAGATGATCTTCTGAATAAGCGTGTGACGCGTGTCCCATTAAAAGATAATACGTATAACTGCTGCGAAGATCACGACATGCGAGCCACGTAGGTAACTGCCCCTTGCGTAAATAAGGTTGGCGTGGAAGCCAATAATTGTCACCATGGCGTAGAAGCCAAATAGTTGTCAGGTTGGCATAGAAGCCAAATAGGCGTAGAAGCCTAGTAGGCGTAGAAGCCTGATGTTGCGTGGATAGGTAGCTAGCGTAAAAGATAGCTGATCCTCCTTCCTTGACTGAGGCCTTGAGCATATTCTGGACCAAATAGCCTTCTCATGCACAAATACAAATATAGCCTGAGTTGGCATATTTCAAGAAGATAGCGTACAACGTGCTCCTTATAGCTGAAAATAGCCCGATGGTATATTCCAAGGAGATAGCGCACAGCGTGCTCCTATAGCTAAAAATAGCCTGATGGCGTAATGTGCTGGGGTGATGATGTAGACGTATTAGCCGTAATTATGGCTTGCCCAGTCTTTGGAGATATAATCAAATCACGTACATTAAATGTAGAGATCTGCCATCATTCTGAGCATTAAATACAGCGACATATCTCGAGCTCTGTACGAAGATCTGCCACCAATCTGAGCATTAACTGCACAGACGTGCCTCGAGCTCTGTATGAAGAGCAGCTTTTGATGTGGCAGTTCGTTTTGTCTTCTGCTGAGCGTAAAAGCTCACATCTGCCTGTGTAAAACTAGACAGCGTATTCCCTTGTATGCATAAAAGCACTTTGTATCAGGGAAACGTCACTAAACGATGGTTTGGGTCTCTGTGCCGCACCATCATTACAGCCGTCGTCTGGATAGTCGTACAGTACTCTTTGTCAGGAGTCAGGTTCACTGCATGATCTGACAGGTTCATTCGAGGAATACGAAGCGTTCCTTGTACACTTCCATGCTGCATTAAAAGCGGATGAGTTTTACGCCATAAAGGCGGTATAATACCCTTTTTACGCTGAAGCGGCCTGGAAATACTACATTATGCAGATTGTCCTGGAGCTTATATTTTACGCTGTACTAGAGACAAAGCTCTGTTGTACGTCGATGGCTCTGAAGTCATATTTTATGCCACTCAGTACTGAAATATTGCGTATAACTCTACAGCGTATTTTTTATGCTTCTACACCGGCCTTTTCCCCGACTTCTCCACCGAAGACCGACGACAAGCAATCGACTTCTCCGCCTGGGCACGACCGCCTCACCCACATCCTTCATCCCCGACACCCTCCACCGACTGCAACCATCGGGATATTCCACTACCACCATCATCATCTCCATCCGCCACCACCTCTTCGTCGCCATCACGACCCACACCGCCGGACGACCTCGACAATACCTTCCTACGACCATGCGGCCACCTCGCCGGAGCCGAGCAACGACTTCCCTCGCCAACCATCTTCCCCGACAGCAGCAGTCATACGACCATCGCAGTCTTCCATCTACGTTCGCCTTCTTCCCGACTTCCCTCTACTGATCGTGCCGGATCACCCGACGACAGTCGACCCCGGCAGCACCACCAACAACCGAGCACTTCTCCCCCCACTTCCCCTCGACGACCCCACGGCCATCACAGCCCCTACATCTTCCCCATCCGGCCTGAACTCCACCAGCAGTCGACTCCCTACGCCATTCCCCGACCGCCTGTATCTTCCCGCGGCCACCGCGACATCCCTATCATCATCATCATCATCATCATCATCATCATCCTCCTCCTCCTCCTCTATACCACCACCACCATTAACACCATCACCACCATCATCTCCACCTCGATGCCGCCATCAACCCCACTCCCCATGCTTGAGCAGCCCGTACGAGGCTCCTCGAGCGCTCGTTGGACCATCGAGCAACTCTGAGAACG
This sequence comes from Iris macrosiphon, assembly GCA_036927795.1. Taxonomy (NCBI): domain Eukaryota; kingdom Viridiplantae; phylum Streptophyta; class Magnoliopsida; order Asparagales; family Iridaceae; genus Iris; species Iris macrosiphon. The sequence continues at coordinate 220,015 of JAYESA010000246.1, forward strand.
TGTGCCCTCCATCAACCGTTGCCAATAATGTTGTCGAGTTGGTCCACGAGATACATCGTTAGGGATGATGTTTCCCACACGAACCGCTGGCAGGAACTGCTGCCAACCGAGCCGACAGACCTTCCCATGCCGCGAACCGTAACCCTCGACCTTCTCACAGCCATTCCTTCACCGGACTGCACCCGACCACCCAGCAGATAACCACCACGAGCAGCCTTCATCTCTACCGCCTTCAACAGCACGACCATACCCCGGTCACGTGCACATCAAGGTTCGTAACTTGCCCTTTCCTTCATGTGTGCACTGTATGACACAGAGTATTCGTGCACCTTAGTGACCAGTGTATATGTGTGTGTGTGCATATTTAATAGTAATTAGTATTAATGGTAATTAGGTTTAATAAGTATTTGAATAGTAATTAGGTTTATAAATTACTTCATGGAATTTGGTGTTAGTATTTACTCCTTAGAAATTAAATTATTAATTGAGGGTGTCACTTATTCTATTTTTGTGTAGACCTAGGTGTATTAGTATAAATATAGTAGTGGATAATATTATATAATATATTAAGGTGCTATATATTTATATATTAACATATTTTGGAGTCACTGCCTTGTGTACCCTAACCTACTAGGCCATATGTTCGTGCTATACGAGATTTAGAGATTTGGACACTGTGTTAGTGTTAGTTATTGTCTTGTTGTACACTGTATTCGAGGATGTGACACTTGTACATTTAGACACGCACACTTGACCCTGCTAGTTGACAAGTTATCACCCTTGCATAGTTTTCAAGTGTAGTGTAATTGTGTTATGTGTGTACTAGTATAATGGCTGATGATAGATTATTATTATATTATTTATATATAGGACCATTGGATTATTCTATGAGACTTAGGAAGCAGGCTATTGGTATTGCCCGCTCAGGACCACAGGCGAGCACATTCTCTATAATTTCCGTTATTTAATAATTTCTATAATTCAAGTATTTAGAAATATTATATCTGATTCTTGACACTGCGCTACACAGACTAGTATATAGATTGGATCTGTAGTCATGAGATGTTACCTTGGTTATCGTATTGACATTGTACACGACATTGATATTAGACATCGTACATAATATATTGGATATTGATCGTGACGTGTAATGGTTGGATCCACTGTACTAGTTGGGGGCGGGGGAAATATTAGCAGATTATGTGATCATACCCCACTCTACAAGCATCATAGCTCACCCCGCACATCACATCGGGTACAGCCTGACCATTTATATGTCTCATAGCATGTTATATATGATTAGCCTGACCATTACTCACATCATAGCTAACCAGATGGTTAGCTTGACCTTACATGAATCATAGCTAATCATATATAACAAGCCTGATCTTGTCCCAAGCCAATCACATGATAGACTGATATTTCAAACACTTAGAATAGTTTCAGTTCTCTATTTCAGTTCATATACTACATTACCCTATATATGATATTGTAGCTCTTTCTCTTCATTCCATATATGCATTGTCTATACCATATTGCACATTGACTGTTCTCTTTACTATTTGCCTTTGCATCTATTTATTATTTTCTCTTAGTATATAGCATCATCTATTTATTGTTTTATAGTCCTTGTCAATTAATTAGAACTGTTATCGGGTTATACTTCGCTCCAATCCTGACTTGATATATTTTTCCATACTGCGACTTAGAGGACTGGTGTCCGACATATTATGGACCACAGGGAGAGTAGCTGCAGCCTTGGACCTTGTAGTTCAGGTGTGATTCCGGGAGGTCTAGCCGGGATCACTAGTTATTCAGTTAGTTTCTTTTAGCAGTTTATGGTACCAGATTTGTTTTTGGCATATTTGGAGACTTGGATGTTATTATTTGAGTTAGATAATTTTTTTGTTTAGACTTGTGTTGTATTTCAATATCTTATCGTGCTTTAGTTCTGTGATTGAGTATTTTCATGTTATATTATGATATCTGTGTCTCCTTATGGAGTTGAATATTCGTGTGCGATCGATTATATAGTATTATGACCCAGACAGCATTCTACCGCCGATGCTGCGGCGTAGGCTGGACGTACCCACCTACTCGTGCCCCTATATCGGGTGCAGGTCGTGACACGTCGAGGGTTGCCTCTCTCATCTTACGCTTGTGACTAATCATGTTACACAGATCAGATGATGGAAGTTTTATTTTTACCCCTATTTTATGCACTCAGGAAACCCTTGCGCATGGAGGTGAGAGTGGAATGTTTGCTCCCTGATCCTGTTCTTCCGCAGAGACTACAATCGGATAATTACTGGAAGACTTTATATGAGACAGACCTACTACATGCGCACAGCCAAACTGGACGCATGGTCTGTCATCGCAATATTTGTTCCCCGACTTAGTTTAAGTGCAACTGCGGCATCCAAAGGGTTTAGAAAGGCTCTAAGGGTTTACCCATATCTGGCGCATGAGCACCTGGGTCTGCCCTATAGAATCTTGCATTAGTAGCGGGTATAATGACCAACGACGCATGCTTTGGGGGAGCTGGCGTCGCATCCCCTCGAGCGTGCATGGTTCGGGTCAATTTGGATTTCCCTGAACGAATGCTCTTAGGCGCATAGTATAAAAAATCTAAGTTAGGACTGTACGAGTCCTTGTAGACAACAGCCTTATTTGGAGGAGACTTCATATGCCAATGATCAACGCATCCTTTTCTGCCTAGACGGTACTGCATACATGCATCTTGAGACTCAGCACGGTTCCTCTTAAGGGCAGCTTCGGAGATGGAGATAGGATGCGTGCCAACCGTATGTGCGTCTGCGACAAAGTTTGGCGGCACTTCTAGAATGGAGTTCGGGTTTAGCGCAGCAGCTTTGGCAGTCTAAATCCTATGAGCTTTGTTAGGTCGTGCGGGCCTTGTTAAAGAACTTGACTTGTCAACCGCGTGTGCAACTGTAGCAGGAGTTAAAAATGCATCGGGTACCAACTTCAGGCTTGGCGCAACGGCCTTGACGTCTCAAGTTATACGAGTTTTGCAAGGTCGTACAGGGCTCATTGGAGAGCTCGACTTGTCCAGCATATCTTCAAATGCCTGTTGGTGGAAGCGAAAAACCATCATTCTCTGAGTTGACCCTAACTTGGTCACGTCGAATTTGCTTCACCAGCTTCTCGTTCGAGAAGAAGCTCTTCCCCAGCAGATTCGTCATTTTTGTCGACTTCGCGCAAGCAACACGAAAAAAGTCGTGCAACTTTTGTATTGATTAGGAATTGATAAATAGTACAAAAGAATCCCAAATACAGAAGAATCTAAGTACAATAAATTTTTTTGGACAAGTGTGACGGTGGAGATCGAGCACTACAGCGGCTCATTTACTCCGTTGATGATCCGGGACCAAGTAATTTGATGAGGCTTTGGTCGCTTTTGTCTTATTCTCCTACTATTTATTCTCCTGGTGGTGGTCGTGGTGATCTACATGTGGGAAAGTACCCACTATTTATAGCCTTGAGAAGGCTTTATGCATGCACGTACGTACGCGACTGGCATATTGGCACATGTAGCCTTAAGGCTGCTACGTAGCAAATCGAGATCTGGGGTTAGTGATGCCCATAATAACTGGGACACGTGTCATGCCCTAATTTTAATTATTGTGATTGCACCTTGGGAACACTATCGCTTGTCACATGGAGATTATTGAGGGAATAGCGATGTATGGCACTGCTAGGGCATGGGACATTAAAGAAGTAGTGACACATGGCACTGGTGGCACATGGGAACACAAGAGAAGTAGTGGCGCATGTCGCTGTGAGCACATGAGAACACAAGAGAAGTATTGGCGCATAGTTCTGCGGGCACATGGGAATACTTCTTAGGCTGTTTGCGCATGGCTCTTGATCACTGAGGCGCATGGCTCTTGATTACTTTGGCACATGACTCCGTACTTTGGCACATGGATAAAGATTTTTCATGCTTCTACACCTACGGATGTTTAATTTTTGTTCCCCCAGCTCCGATGTTTAGTGTTTCCATTGATCCTACTCCATTATTTCCCTCTCTTGGTATAGCTCCTCCTACGATGTCTCCGTCACTGACTCACGAGGATTCTCTACATATTCTACCAGCCTCCGCTATACCATCTTGTAAAACCCCTAATTTTAAAAACTGTATTAATTAATTAATTAATTAATTTATTTATTTATAGTATTTATTAGTTAATTAGAATATATAGAATTTATGGGATTTTTATTTCTAGATAAATATGCATTAGAGGTTTTATGGAGCAACTATTATTTTACCTTAATTTATTTCATGTAGGAGACCTTGTAGAAGGATAAAAGATTATTTTTTATGCACAAATATAAATTTCTAGAATTATATATATATATATATATATATATATATATATATATATGTGTGTGTGTGTGTGTTTGTGTGTGTATATATATATATATATATATATATAAGTAATTTATTTAATGAGTAGAATAATGAATGGAAAACAAAGAGAAAGGAATGGAAAACGAAAAGAAAGAAAAAGGAAAAAGAAATAATCAAAACCCAAAACCCTAATTCCCTAAAACCCACAACCCACTAAGCTATCCTACCCTACCCGCTAGCCAAGTAAACAAGAGCCGCAGCAGTAATTCCCCCACCCTCCGTGCGAAAAAACCTCGCACCCTATATATATTGTACATCATTAAAACCCTAACCCTAAACCCCTACTCTAATCTCCTCAACCTGAGCGCCACCGCCGACCGGAGATCCACCACCGCCATTTGCCGGAGCCACCGTGCAGTAAGCCACAACCGCCATCCGCGTCAACCGCGACCGCGTGCACCCCAGCAGTCACAACAACTTAGCTCTGTTCACGCCTCGATTCCTGCACCATCGCTCGACAAAATTCGACCCCGTCTTCACCGGTATGTTCACGACCTATCCCCCTTCCATTACTGTGTGCTAGTTTCTTTCGAACAACACGTAACCCTAGGTGAAATCTGAGACCAAGTTGGAGAAAAATGACAACTTTATTTCTCAGAAAAACTGTTGTAACCATCAATGTTTACGGACTCGTATCTCCCACCACAGAGATCCAAACATAGTTATTCTTTTTGCTATGTAAATACCACCTAACCTAGATTATTTTCTGTCCATTACATTATTTTATTTGATGATGTATACAGAATTAAATTGGGTTAAAAATTACGAAAAACTATTTTCTGTCCATTACATTACCCGAAGTGATAAAGCAAGCTAAAACCTACTATTGCTTGTACTCAACATACATATATGATATCACATATATAACATGCAAGGAAAAATGAAGGGCATTAAAGAGTTTTACCTACAGTTAGGAAAATGTCGTTGTCGATGTTGCTTTCTTCTTCGTGGGTTCGTTCGCACTAAAGAGAGAGAGAGAGAGAGAGCACGGAGGCTCAGCAAGACGCACGCGATGTTTGTGGAGATGAGATACTAAATGGTTGTTGGTTGGTGCGATCGGTGCTTAGATGACGAAGGCGTATGAGCTCGACTAAACACAACCGACATGCTTATACAGAGTTCTGCAGATCTATACTTTAATTTTTGTATACACCCAAGCCTAACATACATGCACCCTCACACTTATTGATACTCCAATTTTCCACCCCAACTTGCACCTGACTCTTGCCTCTAAATAACCTCAACACCCACTCATTACTTGCACTACACTGTGCTCACTGCACTATGGTGTGCACTGCACTGTGGGTACTACTACTGCCTTCCAGATTATACACGAGTTGATACTCACCTATCCCTTCACCAATACCACCCAAAATATTTATATTGATACACCACAGTTTGATATACAGATCTACTGTGCATATGTTATACATGGACACATCAATTAAGGATCCTCCCATTGCTCTATCATTGTAAATACCTCATATATGCACCATACTAACCCACAAATATTGGATATCTATCACGATGATACACATCTATGTCTTCCCTAATACAGAGGCACAGGCACTCTGCAACCCGAGCTATGCAAGCCTACAACAAGGTGAACTCCTCTCCCTCACTGCAAATCTGTAGTGGCTACTTCCTACTGATGTTGCCTCACTTCATTCCAAAACAACATCTTTTGCTGCTGCTATTGCATCAGGCTCCTACTTTAGGAAGCAGTTGCTACATCCTCAGATTGCTGCAGATAAGTACAGAACATCCTCCAACATGTTATTGATGTAGTACTTGACATGTTGCAAATACCCATGATACCACTCTCATTTGTTCAGTCTAGTAATCATCCAAATATGAATACAAAGATACTCGTACGCTACAATCATCCTTGTACACTGGTACCCTAGATGTATACCCACACAGACATATCAACACATAATGCATAGAAATCCTGCTCCACATAACACCCAATCATGCACTACCAACCCCTTCTATCAACACCTACACACTCAAGTGTAGGATAAACGTGTTGATACTCCTAACACTCTACAATATGGTACCAAGGAATAACACAATATCTCACTCTATTTATACACCACTTCAATACCCAATGCACACTCAAACTCCAAGTGTACACACACAAGCACTCCCCTCACTACACTCGCACACTAGCACACACACACACCAAACACAATAACACAAATACCTCATATACACACTAGTATCATAATACACTATGGTGCACCATGATACTCTATGATATACCAATCCTACTTCATTACCCCCATGATACTAACCCAAATTCATATGAAACATCAATATATCATATGAAACATTAATATATATATATATATATATATATATATATATATATATATATATATATATATATATATATATATATATATATATATATATATATATATATATATATATAACATGAATATAACTAGAATAGATGAATATAGTATAATTAAAGAGGAATTAGCACCAATAACCCAAATACCCCCAAATTACCAAATCCACATAAATGTATTATGGCCTTTCATGATACGGACTCTACGTATCCAATTGTGGACACAAAGATACCATTTCAAACCCAAATAGACACCAATATCCTCATAGGAATACCACATAAATACTTGGTGGACACAAATTCATAATTCTATCGAATGGCATAGAAAATTACATGTAACAACTAAGATTAGGCTCTCTACCACCTAATTCTTCACCAATGGGGTTGGGTATTACTATGGATAGGTTCTTATGGGTTTAAATTGGTATTCTAACATAAAAGTTGGTAGGAAAAATAAATTTATACCTATTGGGAGTTGGATTCCAGTAAAACTCCTCCAAGTGGACACAATCTCCTAGTTAGCTCCTCTCCATTGGTCCTCCTTGTACTCCAATGCTCTAGGCCTTAATGGGGATGATAATGAGTGGAAATAGAGTGGATTGGAATAGAAATTGGTATGGAAGTGGAATGAATTGGAGAAGAAGGAATTTGGCGAAGAAGAGGTGGAATGACAATTGAATGGAAATAAACCTAGCTAGGACCGGCCACTATAGGAGAGGGTGGAGGGTGGAGGATGGTACAATGTCTAATATACCCCTCTCCACTCTCTAGTTAGGTTCTAGAATTGTCATGAATGGAATCTATTTGGTTTGGATAGAATCTTAATTAGTTATGGGAGGGTATCCAATCAATCTAGAAGGGAATATCTATGACACTAACTAATTAATTCTAATTAACTAAAGTCATAACTAACACTAATTAGTACTAACTAACACTTAACAAATTTCTAATTAGCTAGCATACTAACTAACACTAATATAATTATACTATATAATTAATAAATAATAGTGAAATTATAAAATATCCTTACAAGTGGAATTGATGGTTACATATTAGGATAACGTTCGCTCGTATAGGGCTCTCCGAACAAATAATAATGCACGATACATATGACGCTCATCCATTCACTAGTGGCCAACTAGAGGGAAGTATATAGTAGCCCCTCCGCCTAGTAATCGTCCTTCCAACCCAATGATACCGTCGAGTTGAATCTATGATGCGATCAGTCAGTCTCCAACAAGTAAATGGTCCAATCAATCATATATACAATATCATATCGAGTCACCTAGCATGCAATGCAACAAAAATCCATATATCTTGTATAACATGTATTAATAAGAATAATCATGTAACATGTAATAGAAACAACAATAACTGAATAAAACTAAAGGAACGACTAATAGAAAATAAAATAATAATTGAATATTGAGTATCAAATAGGCAAGGCATACTTGCCTTATTTTGTCCAAATATGTGCTAAGTCTACAGGTATCGAAAGTTGTATCTAGGCCATGGCATGTGCTAGTGCTGCTATAGTCCAAAGGAAATCTACCATAGCACAAATAAAAAAACCAAGCATTATACCACCATATTTATATGTTTATACAAACAAAATCCAGATTATGATTTATTATATAGAAAGTTATTCCTCTTATACATTAAATATTTATGTACACATATATTTAAGAAACTAAATTAGTTATTCTAATTAAACTTATATAGCCTCAAAATAATAAAATATAGCTATTACAAACTTATATAATATACATATATATTTAAATCCTTTATAACAAATATACTTAACTTATATATTTTTTAAATTATACATATCCTTCATATTTTTAAATTATAGAAAAATATAACCTTCGTATTTCAGTTATGTATGTGTATGTGTGTGTATGTTAAGAAAATAGCACATCATATAAACGACAAAAAATGCCCCAAAAGGGGATACAAACAGTGGTTGGGAACGACCGTGGAGCCCATATCCCAACAACTAGGAAAATAATGTACGTAATAGAACCCTAAGCCCAAAAAAGAAAATCTAAACGAAGTCCAATAACCCCTAATCAATGACACTTGGCACACAAAAATACCTGATGTATCACTTCCCGTAGCAGCCTGGCCCTGCAATCAACCAAGGGACTTCGACTTGGAGGAGAACCTCAGATTCATAATAAGATAGGGAATCGCCCTATAATAATTTTTGGACTGGATGAAATTTCTATCATTCCCTTTCCCAGGCCAAAGATCCCCCTTATCTAGGGGAGATCTATCGCCAGATCCATAATCCACTAATAAGTGGGATTTTCTCACTACTCAGGAAGCGGTGTCCAAGCCGTCCAAACCGGAGCCAAGGATACTGATAACTTCTCAAGCGATAGAACGAGTATGTGGGTACATCCAGCCTATGCCGTAAGTTTAACGGTAGAACGTTGTCTAGGTCAACAATATTATCTATCAGTATCTCACAATAATATATCATAACCTGTCAATGATAATCTCAACTCCATAAGGAGGACGAGATGTTAATATAATAGCAATATCAATAATCAATCATAAAATCTATAAGAAAGATGATAATGGAACGATATGATATAAAAGAATCCAAGAGAAGTCTAGAAATATATATCTCAAGTCAACAACTAAGTCTAAGAGTCTAGCCATCTCATCACCAAAATTAGTCTCAAAATAATACAAATCATGAGTCTCGAAGCTGGAAACAAATCTGGTACAATATAAAATACTAAAATAGATAAGTCACTAGTAGTGTTTCCTCTCCGGGGACTGGCTCCTCCTGAGGCTCCTGTATATAACCATAATCTACTTCCGGTCCATATAAGGTAGGACAGAAATCCTCTAAGTCCCCTGAAAAATATTATCCAGTCAGGATTAGAGCAAAGCACATAAACTAACAACAGTTCCAAATAAATGATAAAGACTATAAAATAGTAAATAGTAAATAGTAAAGAAATACAAGATACAAAAATAAAGTAGGTAACAAAGACAGGAACTGGTAATGGAAATGCTAATATGTAAATAAACAAGGTAATGGAATATCATATACAGGAAATCATGAATAAGGAAACTAAACTAAGTGTGTGACTACTAGCTTCGATATGTGATCGACTTAGAAACTTGCATTAGGATTTGGCCTAGTTAATCATACATAAAACATATGATTAACACTCACAGGGATATGCACAGGGTAAGGGTATGATCACATATCTAACTAATATACCATGTCCCCCGACTAGTATAATGGATCCAAATCATGACACATCACGACTCATGAATCACATGGCAAATTTGAATACCATCATAGGAATATCTTGCATAAGAATAACTTGCACAGGAATATCTTGCACAAGAATGACTTACACAGGATTCATCAGTACATGTACAGGGTATAATTGGAAAAGCAACATCTCATAACGGGGATCCAAGTTATACCAATTCATGTATCATCGTGTCAGGAATCATGTGTAACCATACTAAATACATGTAACATAGAAGCTACCATATAAATAAAACTCTCAGAAAATATACTCGTTTCAGGTCCGGAGCAATGAATATCAAATGGTGTCTAAACTAGAGTCAAAGTGACCTATATATGATGTATTAATGTCAAAGAGTATTTTGGAGTCATAAATAAGTCTTAAATATATTTAATCATGTTTCTAGGTCAAAGCTAGTCAAAATTGGTCAAACTAGGTCAATACTATGTTATTATGGTCAAACTAGGTCATTTACCAAATTTGTGTTCAAAGTAGCTACTTTGTTTGGCCTATAATATAGTTGTACTAGTTATATAAAGTCCATACTAGGTTTTCTAGGTCATCACTAGTTACTATAACATACTAATCACCTTAAAATATACTATATAACTCATAAATATTACTAACTTATATTACCTTAACCAATAACTTAACCTTACCTCGTATCCTAGTTTCTTGATTAATACCTTAACTAATATCATAGCTAACCCCATAACTTAATACCTTATTCTATCCATGTGATACACTCAACTACTTTCATAGATACCAAGTACTTAACCTTGCACTTGATATTACCTTCACAACTCAACACAAATCTATCCTTAATACTAACCAGTTGAATTCTTAATATATCAAAATACTAAAAATTAACCTTACACCCATACTCACACTATATCTTAATACATATTTGAATGATACCCAATCCAAGTGAACCTCACTTAATACTTGCACCCTCTTTTGAATGACATATAGTCACAACTTAAGCGATACCAACCTTCTCTCATTACTGTAATACTTAACCTGCAGGTGCATCAGTACACATAAACCAATCTGGAAACAACTACTCATTGATATTGTTAAGTATCAGTCTTCTCACATAATATTACTTCCCTGCTTATGACACTCCTATACACCTACACTCTGAATTAGAGTGTAATACAGAGACATTTTTGAATGGCATTGCCTCCCTCTCGAGTACACCACTCAATGCTGATACTTAACTCCAACTGAACTACCTTATTTCCCTTTCAACCTATAACTGCAGACCACCCAACTTAACTCGAGCCTATAGCACTCAACATTCATAGATACTTGGCACACTCCAAACACCCTCAAGGCACACCAAGAAACCTTTCTACACCATACTCATACTCATTAGACACTCACACTGAAGCACAACACTTACACTACTTGTATATCTATACTACTCCCACACCAACTAGGATACACTAGAATACCCTCCTACCCTTGATAACTGGAAACTTAACCACCCTAACTCACCAAAATACACCTCACTAAGATACTAGGGTTTTACCTCACTCCCACACCCTTATACTTGGTCTATACTTACACACATGCTCACAGGAATCATTGACCACACTACAAATACCAAACAGACACCCACTACAACATTACTAGCGTACCTTCACATTGGTTTACCTGATATCCCAATACCTTCACTGATACTCACTTCCATCTAAAGTATTCTTATCACAACATGGATATCACCCTAATTAGCTTCACCTCACAACTCACTGCTCCTAGCACCAACCTTACTTAGTATAAACTCCTCAATGGTACCCTTACATGCTGGACTGAACCTATCCCTCAATCCTAACATCATCTTTAATTAAGAGCTCGGCCCTTGCTCTTACCTACGTAATGCAACCCTTAAACTGAGATGGATGCATCAAGCTTTTCCTTCACCACTACCTAACTAAGTGCCAAACACTCTAACACCTTATCATTACTACCTATTACCTCCAATACAATAATCACCTACACCTATACTTGCAATCCTTCACATCTGTATTATTACTAGAACATACTCAAACCTCACATATACACACAGTCTCAAAGTATGCCTAATACTGCTGCTACACATCAACCCTTACTTGAGCTTGCTCACTGGTTTTCCCATTAACCTCCAACCTACTCACAAGAGCACAGCAGTGCACAATGTGCACTGCTCGCTATTGCTCAACCACCAGATGCACCCCCATCTAATGTCATCAGTCCATCTATACTATCCATAGTAAGCTCTGGTACACCTCAATCTACTTCACTGATACACAGTGGCTCTAAACTGAGCATACTTTCACACCCAGGTCTGTGCACTCTCCTACTCGAGTTGCAGATGCTCTTGCATACTATACCTATCAGACCAACTCCACTAAAGTGCAATTTGATGTAGCTCCTTTTGCTTACTTTCATATACTCATGAATACCCCAATTCTAACTCCTATACTCTCTTGTATATATGTACACTACCACTAGTTATGATCCCTGACCATGTACCTTCCATACTTCTCTTTGATACAATACACCAATGACACTAACACCTCTCATACACTAACAACATATGATACAATCATAATCTAATACCCATAACTCACTCTACTGTTTACACCAACTGCTTACATACAACATACAATCAAGACTTCACTCACACACTCAGGTAACTCATCACACTGTGATGCCCATGACAAGGCCTGGCATGCACCTTCCATAGCATGCTTTACAACAACTACTCCTCACACACCAACACTCAACAAAAAATTACACACACACACACACACACACACACATATATATATATATATATATACACACACACACACACACACACACACACACACACACACACACACACACACACATACTTAAATACTCACTAAATAGGCTCACACACCACTAACACTAACAACACTAAACACAAATACTTGGTGTGCACTCAAGTTCCACTACACCAATACACTCAAAATACTCATGATACACATGAGATACACTCACAACCACCATGGTACATTATCTAAATAATATAGAACATCATTTATATAATAAATATAATCTAAATATTATGAGGAATAGTTATTCTAATGCAATTTATAGAATTTGGTATGCTAGAACCCAATGTACATTAAAAATACCCCTCCTACGACTTTGTATCATGGCGTATCATGATACGCACCAGTAGTATCCAATCATGGACACTTACACACTATCAAATCAAGAATCACACTCTAAAATCATCAAGAAATTATTCATTCAAACACCTAATGGTCCAAACTCGGATTTGCCCCAATTTGGCTACAAAAGTCAATATAACTATCACAATAGGGCTCTTTATGACGTAGTTCTTCTTCCTATGGGTAGTCCTTAGACATGGAAGGGTTTCTATAGGTTTACTACCAAATATTAACCTGCAAGTGAGGGAAAGTAGGGATAATACCTATTGGGAGTCAAATCCCAATAAAACTCCTCTAGGTGGATACGAAATGGACACAATCTCCTAGAATCTTCTCTCAAAGTAATGCTCCTTGCAATCCAAGATCCTAGGCCTCCTTGATGATGAATATGAGTGAGAAATGAGAGAAAATTGAATAGAATAGGTGGAGGGTTTGTCACTACCACATTTTTTAGGAAGGGTATTTTGGTCATTTCGTAATTAATTAATATGCTTGTGGTATAATTACTTGCTGTATTATTTAATTATTTTTAAATGTTAGATTTGATTTTTGAACTTGTGTTAGTGGACCTAACTAGATTAGACTAGACTCATGGACCAACATTAATCCTAGTTAGATTTGAGCCCAAATAGCAAGCACATTCATTAAGAGGATGACTTAATTAGTTAAACCAATTGGATTAGAACATTTCATCCTTAATTAATTCCTTCATGACAAGCCCCAAGGGCTATTATGGAATTTTTATAGTGACTTAGAGTAGGGGGCAAGGCCGGCCATAGGAGGGGGAGGAGAGAGACTCTCTTTTCATCCATTCATTTTAATTCTAGATCTAGAAATTTTCTTTTCCAAATTTATTCATTCATACACCAAATCCTATCCAAATTTCTTTCTAATTCCTTCTCTACTCATCATTAGAGGCTATTGAATGAGAAGGAGGCAAGGATCTACAAGGAGGAGGAAGGAGCACAAGTTGAAGGCGCTTGATACTCATTTGGAGACTTATATTGGGAATCCATCTTCCAATAGGTATAATTCATTTTTTCTCTCTAATTAGACTCTAAATCTATAGTTTAATTATTAAAAACTCTTCCATGTACTAAGATTGCCCATAGAAAGTAGAATTAGGTTCATAGGAGGCCTATGAAGGAAGTTATGTGGTATTTTGTGTCAATTTTGGGAGAATTCTAAGATTGGCACATCATGTGTTTGTTAATAGGTCAGTTAGACCAAATTGACATGTGTTTGAATGTATGAGACTAGTGTCGTATCCACAATTGGATACGTATAGGCCGTATTACGATAATTTGATGATACGGGTTGATTTGGGAGTTTTCTTCCGATACGGGGGGGAGGGGGTTGAGCATATCATATTTTGATACAGCCACGTTAGTGAGTAGCTAGCTCTTCATAGTACTTCTAATTATGATTCTAGACTTGCTCATATCCTTCGGGTTACGTTTGGTGGTGTGGTGGAGCTGTATCGCAAGCGTATCATAGATTGAGTGTGATACGGGTGTGGTGCACTCCTTGTGTTTATGGAATTGCCATGTTAATATATATTATTTCCTAATGTACTCTAATTATTAGATTGATATATGTCTATTAGAGTGTTATACTATACATGTATATAGTTTTAACTAATATATCTATTATCATTGTTTATGGATTTTATGGGGTGGGTTCATGTGACTGGTACCTTGGAGTTTGGTTATGATTTTTAGTTTTAGTGTTGATAAGTGTAAGTATATAAATATGGATATATGTATGTACATAGGATTTATAGTATGTGTGTGTGTGTGTGTTGTGTGATTGTGTAAGTAAGGCTAGGAAGGAGGAAAACTTGAGCCTGTGCACTTGGTGCATAGGTAGTGAGAGTAGCAACAGCTCGGTATGCTGAGAGGAGGTCGGGTTGCTGTGTTTGCAGCAAGGCATTGGGGCATTAGCAGCAACATGCTGCTAGAGGCAGTAGCAGCAGCCAATGCAACCAGTAGTGGCAGCAACAGTAGCACGGCTACTAGTAGTAGCAGCTACCAATGTAAGAGGGGTCGGGTAATTGTAGGTTAGAGTCGTGTAGTTAGTATTTAAGCTTAGTTGTTAGTTGAAGATAAGTTTATATGTGTTAGTATGCATTAGAGTTAGTAAAAAGTTAATGTATATATATGTTGCAGTTAAATTAACATGTTAGTGTTAGATTATATTAGATGATGCTAGCTCTAGATATTAAATGTTAGGTACTCATATTAGTATTTAGTTAGAGTATCATGATTAGTAGTTATAATAAGTTAGTATATATGTTAGTATATAGTTATACACTAGATAGAAAATATATTAGTATGGGTTGAGGCTAGTTCTTGAATTACCTTGAGATACACCAAGGTAATATCAAGGTATTGGCTTATCCTTAAGTATTGGTAGTGAGTATGAAGATGAGGGTAGCTAGCGTGATACCGTGTTGGCTCAAAGACAAGGTATCCGCTTAGTATTAATTTAGCTAGGGATACTAGCATGTAGTATAGTTGTATAACTTATAGAATATTTTATATAGATATATTTACGTATCTTACGATACAGTATAGTGTTGGTATCCTAGTATCCTAATATAGCTAGTATAGTCTAGATACATAGCGTATGGACCCAATATCCTAGAGGTGGACTCATACAACTAAGAAATAGCTAGTTTGACTAAGTTTGACTAGTTTGACCCAGAGTTGACCTAGTTTGACTGTTTTGACCTAAAAATGGCTTAATGACCTAGAATTAGACTAGTTTAACTTATTTTTATTCCAAAATCTTGTATTGATGTAATATTCCATATTTAGGTCTCCGAGGTACAATTTTGGATATTTTTGATACTGTTCACCGAATTTCAGGCAAGTACATTCTATGATAGTTTCACATTTATGATATCCTTATGTTCTTGTAATTAGTGTAGATATCTTTAATTTTCTTGACACGTTGGTTACACGGATTGGTATATCTGGATCTCGTCATGAGATATTATTCCTTGGTATTATGGTGTATCTTGTGTAAGCCTTGTTCCTCGTTCTTCTTGTACATGTACATACATCGATTCTTGGGGAGACTAGCTACCTACCCAGTAAATCCAGTGTCATAATGTACCATGGTTGGATCCACTATGCCAGTCGGGGAAGAAAGTATTTAGTGTAGGTATATGATCATAGTCTCCTTGTACATGTCATTGTGAGTGTTGATCATACACCACACGTATGATTAACTAGGCCCTAATCCTTCTACAAGTTCCCAAACTGATCACATGTTGAAACTGGTTCTCACTCACATAGTAGTAGTATTTTTTGTTCATTTTCATGATGCTCATTTCTTGTATTTAATTCCAGTATTCCTTTTTTGTATATCTCTTGTACTTGTATCTTGTATATTCACTCAATTTACTGTTACATAGTTTTTATCATTCATTAGAATTGCTGTTAGAGGTATACTTTGCTCCTTTCCTGACTGGATATATTTTTTCCAGATGACATTGAAGTGGTATCCCACTCACTACGGGCCTAAGAGGGTCTCATCCCGGTTGAGACAGACGACCTAGTACCTGTAGCTCAGTAGATAGATTTTTGTACTGGATTTGTCTCCAGCATTTGATATTAGTATTTCTTATTATTAGATGACTCATTGGATATTATTTTATCTTGTGAGTTATATTTGACTCTTCAATTCTTTATATCATATTCGTACGATTGTTCTATCTTATAGATCTGTGATTGAGTATTCATACTTCATTGGTGGTATTATTATATCTTGATTGCTAGATAGATAGTTTATCCAAACAATATTCTACCACCGATGTTGCGGTATAGGTTGGACATTGTTCACTACTCGTGCCCCTACACCAGGTACGGGTCATGACAAGGTTGGTCTCAATTTGGGGAAGAAGTAATTTAGGAATGAAATGAACTAATTAATGAAGATGAGGGAGGTTTTTCCTACTATATAGGGCCGGCCATATAGTCCTCTAGGTTTAGCTAATGCATAACGTCCACATTGCCCCTATTGGTTATCATGAATAAATATTTAATTAGAAAAAGTATCTAATTAGTAAAAATGGAATATTTTATTCTCTCAAGTCTAGTTGGGTCGACTTGGGCTCACTAGTACTAAGTCTAACTAATAGGCTAACTGTCACGACCCGCACCCAGAATAAGGGCATGAGTAGTGAGCAACGCCCAGCCTACGCCAAAACATCGGTGGTATAACGATGTCTGGGTCAACTCTACTATCTAAACATCTCATACAATATATATACATGGTACATGTTAATTATCTCAACTCCAAAATGGAGAAACAATATGCTATCTGATAAATATAAACTATACTCAATCATAATGCAAACTAAGAAAGATAAAACACGAGGTGGAATAATGAAAGAAAGAGTCTTAATACATCCACAAGTCTGAAATAATATATACTTGTCAATAACCTCAATAAAAGTCTAATACAAGTCTAATACAAGTCTAAATAGATAATCTAAACCTCCGCAGACTCTGGTACTAAGTCCTCCTGCTCTAAATGAGTATCCTTTAATGTTACATTGTCCTGCAGTCGATAGCAGTTAGGACACTGGTCTACGAGCCAATCATTTGAAAAATATATCCAGTCAGGATTGGAGTGAAGTACATATCTCTGAAAATAGTTTGAAATACATAATCGAGCATATATAACAGATAATATAAAAGAATACACGATAACTAAACATCTGAAAGAAATGAACTAAAGTGAATAGGTAATGTACTGGAATGAAGAACAGACAATAGAATAACTATAATATAAAGGAAATAAATAAAACTAGCTAATGTGCCATGGAATACAAGTTTATTATGTGATCGGTTTGGGTTGAACACGAAATACAATATGGTAACTCGATTACATAATCGACATGTACACGAATATACTAGGGTTTGATCACATAATCAACTCATATTCCCTCATCCCTAACCAGTACCAATGGATCCAATTATGACATGTTACAAACATGAATATGGGCACACTGAACACGAGCAGTGTATGAACATGAAACACACAAAATCAATACCCAATACACACGATGAAATACATGTGAAGGAGTACCCGCTGAATACTGTAAGAGATAACATCTCCTGACAGGATCCATATAGTACCAGTCCGTGAAACCACTCTGTCGAAATCAAGTATACAGTTCTAGAACATGAGATATATATAATATCATAAAATAAAAACTAATAGAAAAATGTACTCGCCTGAGGTCCTGAGCAAGTAAAATAGAACAATGCCTGAACCGGTGTCACACAGACCTATATAGGAATTTACAGGTTACTAGGTGTAATAAAAGATAAATGAATTTATAAAAAAATAAAGAAATGGGTAATCTCTAGGACATACTAGGTCACTTTGGTCAAACGGGGTCAAACAAGGTCAAGGGTTGACTTTTAAAATCAAACTAGTCAATATTGGTCAACTCAAGTCAAAGCTAGGTCAACCCTATCACTCTAAGTTAAAACTATCTTAACTAGTCTATCTCCCAAGTGTATTAGCTATTTATCTATTAACACTAAGCATTGGTTAATACTATTATAAATACACGAGTTAAATATACTATGAACTATACCTATGGATATCAACTAGCTAATACTTATCTAACTAATACCTTGGTGGATACCCATGTCACTTAACCATTCCTAACATCTAATATTAAGACATCAACTCTTATTCAATAACCACATTTAAATACCATATCAACTAATACTAATTACCCTTACAGAAATAGATACTAACTTATCACAAATACTAACATTAAACTATTATCAAATTTATTAACTAACTTACCAATCCAATATACACCTGATATCAAACATTGATACTCTAATAACCAACTGATACACATATACATAAGCTCCAACCCAGAGCCTCTTTTCTCTGTTGCACTTTGCAAGGTGCACAGCAACACTAAGAAGAGTACCAACTGCTACTACTGCAGTTGCAAATGCTGCTATTGCTGCTGCTGCACAATGCTGAATGCTGATATTGCTGCTACTGCACTGCCTGATTATTGCTATTGCTGCTGCTGCACACTGCCTGATTGCTGCTACAGTTGCTTCCACTGCATGAACACAATTGTTTCCTCCCTTACGGATACACACTTGTGTGTATCCACTCTCAACACTGTCTGAATACTCCCTATAAAATAATAAACCAGTTCACCTGCAATCCAAAGTCCGATCCCCTAACGGATACTCCTGTTACCTAAATATAGTATTAGACTTTTCTCAACTCTGAATATCGACTTCTCCCCATACTACCTTGCAACTGGACTCAACTGAACCCATGCCTAACAAAACACACCCAGGTATTCTCGGGACATGCTGTCAGCAAGCTCTGTTTGCTATATAGAACTGTAATGTAAGGACTAAACCAAAATCCCCCTTACTTCACATGACTGACACATACAACAGATATTGTACTATACTTAGCTACACAAATATGTGCACACACTCTCACTTGTATCAATCACACACACCTACTGTTTAGGATAATAAACGAGAAAAGATTTGATGAGTGCAGAAAATGAGGTCTTGTGCGAAGACCCGCCCTTCTTTTATGTTTACAAACAAGATTGTACAAATTTGATCCTACACGAGGATGTCGAAGTACAATTTATTTAATCTGGGTGAATATTGCTATAGGTGTCTGATCTGCAGTCGATCACTTTAGCCCTTGGACCACACGATGTTGAAGAAGTGCCGTGGAAGACAGGTAGCAACTTCGAAGGTTGCTAAAGAGGGTGGATGCCCGATGCCAAAGTTGTCGATCCCTTCTCTTTGCCTGAGCTCTGGATTCTTCTCTCTCTCTCTCTCTTGACCGTTGGATCTGGTACTGGATCTCTTGATCAGTTTTCAGACCTAACTTCTTCGACCCTCCAATTTGTCGACCTTTTTCCGCATTGATAGAGGTCTCTATTTATAGAGTTTTAGTGACAGTGACCACACAGTCGGCGTAGAAACCGAGTAGTAGAAAGTACAGCACCCTTTTACACGACTGTTTAAAATAACCAATGCCTGCATATAAATAACCTTTTGAGTGAGCATGTGATGCGCGTCTAACTAAGGGACAGAACGCGTATATCTGCTATGAAGATCACGGTGTAGAAGCCACATAGGTAGTTATCCCTTGTGTAGAGAGGTTGGCGTAGAAGCCAAATGACTGTCACCAAGGCATAGAAGCCAAGTAGGCATAGAAGCCGAGTAGGCATAGAAGCCAAGTAGGCATAGAAGCCGAGCAGGCGTAGAAGCCGAGTGGTCATAGAGGCCGAGGAGGCATAGAAGCCGAGTGGGCATAGAAGCCGAGCAGGCGTAGAAGCCGAGTGGGCATAGAAGCCGAGCAGGCGTAGAAGCCAAGTGGGCATAGAAGCCGAGCAGGCGTAGAAGCCGAGATGATGTGGACGTTTTAGCCAGAATTATGGCTATTAGAGATATAATCAAATCTCTTGCATTAAATGCAGAGATCTGCCCCCATCCTGTGCATTAAATACAGAGGCCTGTCTTTAAGATTTGCCATCATTCTACTCATTAAATGCAGATACGCGCCTCGAATCCTGTACGAAGAGTGACTGCTGATGTGGCGGTCTGTTTGCCTTCTGCGGAGCATAAGAAGCTCACGTCTGCCTGTGTAAAACTGGACAACGTATTCACTTATATGCGTAAGAGTAGTTTACGCAAAGGGGATGCCACTAAACGACGGTTCGGTGACATTTAATCAAATCTCCTGCATTAAATGCGAAGATCCGCCATTATCCTCCTCATTAAATGATGAGGCATGGTTTGAAGGTCTGCCACCCTTCTGTGCCTCAAGTGCAGAGACGTGCCTCAGGCATCTATTAGTATTCGGCGCTTCAAATGCAGAGACGTGCCTCGAGAAACTGTCACCGCTCTGCGCATTAAATACAGAGACGTGCCTCGAGCCCTGTACGAAGTACAGCTTTTGACGTGAGAGGCTGTTTGTCTTCCGCGGAGCATAAACAGCTCACATCTGCCTGTGTAAAACAAGGCAACGTATTCCTTCGTATGTGAAAAAGTAGTTTACGCAAAGGAAATGGCAGTAAATAATAGCCTGGGTTGCAGTGTCGCGCCATCATGATACCCGTCGCTTGGGTTGTCGTGTAGTACTCTTTGTCAGGAGTCCAGACGTCAGGTTCATTGTATGATCTGACAGGTTCATTTCAAAGAATACGAAGCATTTCTCGTACACTTTAATGCTGCATTGAAAGCAGATGAGTTTTACGCCATATAGGCGATGTAGCACCTCTTTTACGCTGAAGCAGTCTGGTTATATTGCACTACGCGGATGGTCCTTGAGCTTATATTTTATGCTGTGCTTAGCAGAGAAGCTCTGTTGCAAGTTGATGGCTCTGAGGTCATCTTTTTTTACGCTGCCCTGTATGAATATGCTGCGTATAGCTATCCAGCGTATTTTTTATGCTTCTACAAGACCCCCTTCAAAGCTTTTAAATTTCTCATAATTTAAAATGCTTTGAATGAAGTATGAACCGTTCCTCATAACTCGAAATACTCTGAGTGGATCCTGAAATGGTCAAACCTGACGCGTTCTTTCATGGCTGACTTTATGGCGGAGTTATTGGGGATCGGTGCTCTCTCTTGCCTATAAAAAGGCTGAGGAGTTCTCTTGTTCTTCCCATACTTCCCTCGTCATACAGAGATGATAGCCGGAGTTCGTCGGGTCAACTTGAGGAAGAAGGAGATCATGCTCTTCCAGCATGTAAGGAGCCGAAAAAGACGACATCTTCGAGCAAATATCCTCTGCAATGATGGATCATGGAAGGATATCATAGCCTCCGTTGTTCGGGATAATCAGCAACTTTGTATGGTGGTTCTTCGGGAGAGAAGAAGGGTCACATTTGACCAGGCAGCTTGCAAGCGGTACCTTCTCCCGTTACCTACGTGGCGGGGGATATAAGAAAGCAGAGTTACCCTGCTTTTCTTCTGTTGGCAGTATGGGTCTATGCCCAGTTCTGCATCCTTGTGCCACTGATCATCTTCTTGTTCATCGACTGTGGATGTCGATAAACTGCCATGGAAGAAGAGGAAGATCTTCACCAATGTGAGAACCTGGCAGAACAGATTTTGGGTGCGATCTTCAGACGATGAGGAAGCCCTTTGTAGATGGGATTTCCCTCATATATAGTCATGAAAAATAAAGAAAAAAACCCTTGTAGACTGGATTTCCCTCATGTAATTATGCTTTTAATTTTAATAAGATCGTCTTTCTTCTTTGCATATGATCATGCTGCCATACTTTGCTGTGAAGTCTGAATATGTGTAGCTTCGACACATCTGATTCTTTACGCTGACTCTGTGTAGATAGAGTGCTAGGTCCTGTCATGTCTTTTACGCATAACTAAGGATGCGCAGAAAGCCGCTGAGCAGTCGAGTGTTCGAACTGTCCTGCTGTTAGGAACCGCATAGAATTCTGAACTATTTTTTACTTCTGATAAACATAATTTTTGTTCAGACCGTCGTCTTCAAGAATGATTTATCGAAAATCTCTTGGAACAGGGCGAGAACTGGCTGTCAAACTGAGTCACCGTCTTGATTTTGTAGACAAAATATTCAGACTTGATTCTGGATGAACTTCGAATCGACCCCTGAAGAAGAGTAATTTCCAATTTTGAACTCTGTATGCTTCGGGTACTTGGGGTATCTTGAGGTCAAGAAGGAGTATCTTCTGTGTGAACTCCTGTAATTGACCGCCTTGAGAATCGTTCAGATGTACTGTACTAGCCTGCGCATCTTTTAGATGTACGAAAAGTCGTAGAGCATGAAATAATAAGTTTGTTGCCTCTGAACGTAAAAAGCCACCGAGCGTGAAATCATAGACTTGTAGTTCCTGAGCGTGAAGTCGTAGGTTTGTAGCCTCTCGAGCATAAAAGCTACCGAGCACAAAGGCATCCGGGCGTAAAACTATAGACTTGTAGCCATTGGAACGTAAAACCATAGATTTGTAGCTGTCGAGCGTAGAAAACTCCTTGGTGCAGAACTGTAGATTTGTAGCTTCTGAAAAGAAAATCTTTTGAGCGTGAAGTCATGGATCTGTTGCCTCTTAGCGTATAAAGCCACCGAGCGTGAGATCATAGATTTATAGCTGCTGAGCGTGAAGTCGTAGGTTTGTAGCCTCTCGAGCGTAAAAGCTATCGAGCACAAAGGCATCCGGGCGTAAAACCATAGACTTGTAGCCTGTGAGCATAAAACCGTAGATCTGTAGCTATCGAGCGTAAAAAGCCCCTTAGCGTAAGAACCGCGAATCTTCCTCGCACGAAAACTTTTCAAATTCGCTGACTGTCCGCCTTCTCTGAGTGAATAGGCTGACGTAGTACCCAATCATAACCGAGTATTAATTAGGAGATTTGATTCGGGATTCGAGGAGTCCATCCGAACTCTATATATATCTCAAGTTTCTGAGAGAAAAACTTTTCATCCGTCTTCTGCGAAAGAAAGCCTTCGTTTGTTCGAGTTATTCTTCGTTTCTTCTCCGAGATTTTGAAGTTTCCAGTAATGGCCTCGAAACAATCCTCCTCCATTAAGGGAAAGAAGGTTGATTCTTCTTCTCGTTCTTCTGCTCAAGTGAGAGCGTCTTCGGTCGGGCAAGGCGAACTTCCCTCTGAGCGAAGTATCCCGCCGATGAGCAGTGCACCCGGCCTAAAAGGTAGAACATTTGGGATAAAGAAGAACGACCAAAAATCCTTCGCACACGTTGTACGTGACCATGCTAGGTCATCTCCTGTGCTGATAGACTCTTTGAGGAAGATGATGCACAGAGACGTTTCATATTTTATGTCCACATTTTTAATGTGTCAGCGCAAAAACTCTATATTTTTGCAGTCCGGCGTAAAAGCTTCGACTGTCGAAAGTTGGCGTATAAAATTTGAGTGTTACGCTTCTAGATAAAGATTCTGGCATAATACCTCAATTTTATCAGTCTGGCGTAAAGCACAGACTGTATACTGCCAGCTTTGAACTTTACGTTTTTGGAAATGGATTCCAGCGTAATGGTCAAGTTTTTTACGGTCTTGGCATAAAGCACAGACTGTTGATTTTTGGCGTGTGCTGCAAGATCTGTAATGTCTAGTTATAGGAACTAACGTATTTTTCTTGCACTCTTGCAGTTGACTTGCATGTGTCTCTGCTAGCCGATGTGATGGGTTCTGCCGCAGGGATGCTGCACTCCAACTATCTGGAGGATCTGTCACACGTGACATTTCCTATCTCCGGGCCTCAGTATCCTGAAGGAAGGAAGATTCTGATATCGGCTCAGGGCGAGCGAATGCTGCTGAGCATGATCAATAGGGAGCCCTTGACGTATATAGACGGGGACCAATACATAAAGCTGTCTTCCTCTTTGGGGACATGATTGACAAGCAGTCCCAGACGAAGCCCAAGAGAGAACTTTGGGTTTTTCCTGCTGGGAGCTTGGTTTTGTATCTGCCCAAGATGTCGAGAGACTATCCCATCTCGGCTTTCTTTCACGCCACACATCCCAGGAAGATGTCGTGGACGCTGACTCCCGATCTTTACGGCAGGCCGGGAAAGATCTTTTATCTGAAAGGAGCTGACCAGGGGTCATTTGTTAGCTGTCCTTTCGGTAATGTGACGGTGTTCAGGGGACTGTACTCGGGCAGTGTCCCGAGTGAAGACAGCTTGGTGATCCAGCCGGTCCAATTACCGACTTTTTACAATGATTTTATGGGGCACGGGGGAGTATACCGTAAGGTGAACCCTCGGTGCGGTGGGTGGATCACCCCTTCAAACCTTCGATGGGCTCGCTTAGTTGATTGGGTCTTGAAGCATTTTCAGACCGAGTTGGAGAACATTGGTCTATTTGCAGCTGTGGGTGCTACCAGTGTTGGGTTACCTCCTAACTCTAACCTGTTCCTGGCATTGATGGAGCGATATATTTCGCTCACCGGGACTTTCGCTACTCCACTGGGGGAGTTGGGATTGGCCCTCCATGAGATGGCAGAGATCTCGAGACTACCGATAGGGGATACTCCATATGAAGAGTATGTTCCCACGAACCGGGAGCTGGGGGATTCAGACTCTCGGGTAGTGGAGGTCTATCAGGAGCTGATGTGCCACTACCTCGCCTGCACCACTTTTTATGATGAGCCCTCAGATTTGGCTCACAACAGCAAATGGACGTCCTACCTCTTCTTTCACCGGTCTAGGACTGCTAAGCCGGAGACGGGTATTGGAGGGCAAGGATCTGCTTGTGAATCCTCTGAGCGTGCTTAATGCTCAGGTAGTCGACGATCTCATAGTGGATGCTGGGGCTCCGGACTTGATCCTCGACGAAGGGATAGGACAATATCCTGTAGGCACTAAGGCCTATAGTTATTTGAGGCACTGCCGCAGGCCTCTGTCCCGGGAAGCTCAACTGGCTGGCTTTCTCTCTATATGGCTTCGCCGAGTGGTGGTACCTGGCGTCGCATCTACGGACCGTATTCACCGCAATATGCTGTGGCCTGCAGTGCGTCTGGTGTTCGGGGCAAGACTGGGCTTGCCCCCTACCATGGTGTGTCACATTCAAGCCAGCCTGAGGGCCATGACTGACGGGCTGCTCGCCGATGAGACTCGGCATGATAGCTTTCCCAGGATAGAATTACCATACCTGTATCTGATGGGATGGTTAATTCTTCATAACTCCAGGGTTATGTCTCCCAGCTCCGGCAGTAGTTCGGGGACTAGTTTCCTGTTGAACTACCAAAATTCTTTCTGGAATGTGACCACGGTTCTAGACTGTCGGCGTGCGTTGGGCCTCAGTCATAGCTGGAAGCTCTTCTGCACTGTCCCCTCCGTACGTCGCAATCAATCGGGGATTAGGCTTAAAGATTCCGATAGAGAGAAGACCAATCTTTCTCCTGAAGCTTTTAATTGGTTGGTCTGCATTAGACCTTCCCATCTACTGTACAGGAGTGAAGACCATTGCTTCTTAGAGCCCTACCTGCCTAGTCGGTTTGCCAGGCAGTTTGGGTATGATCAGTTGCACATGGGCAACGCCGTCACCAGCTTTCGGTCCAGGGGTGGACTCATTGATGGAGTGAGAGGATGGCAATATTTCCTCATGGGTTGTACTGGAGCAATTTTACCGTGCCGGTTATTACACTCTCCACGGAGCTGCACATCCTGCACTCGTATGCCCAGTTCTATGTGACAACGAACACCTTCCATCATGATTTTGACATGCATGGAAGTTTTAGGGTGCCCTCCTCCAAGTCTGGGGTAAGAATCGAAGTCCCCTCGGTCTCTTCTGACGAGGGTGAGGAGTTCGTCAATCCAGATGAGCCTCTGGTGGCGGTATCGAGGGGTGAAGTTCCTCTGCCTGCAGGCCCTTTGGTGATTTCTGGGAAGCGAAGGGCCCCTACTCCGAAGGAGACTTCCCCTCGTAAGAGGAAGAAGAAGATGATTAATCGTCCTCTCCGGATCCTTGGTGTTGAGTCTCCTGGAAGTGAGCTTGCATCTCCCCCTGTTGGGGATGATTCTTTGATTGGGGGTTCCTCGCTTTTTAGAGAGGGACCCTCTAATATTCCGGCTGGTGGTGCCGGAGAATCTCTGCTGGAGGTTGTCGTCGCTGCTACTGCTTCAGGTAGTGGAACGAGGTCACCTTCGGGGCTGAGAATACCTTTATGTGGCTCGGCATCGGGAGAGACTCCTGCCGTGTCTGCCAGTACATCTGGCGAGATTCCAGCCGACGAGCCTCGGTCGAAATTTGACGAGGACCTGGAAGAGCATTCGTCGGTGCTTCTTAGAGCACCACCTTCTCCAGGTATAATAGCTTGCCTAGCATCATTAAGAAATGATTTAGCTGTACAGGCTGCAGATGCGACATATATGCCGTCGGCCATGGGTAAATATCGTCTTCACGCCTTTTCTTTTAGGAAAGTTAACATTATGCTGAGATTAACTTTCTTTCGTCCTCCTTTCAGGGGAAGACCTCTTCGGGGAGGGCAGTGTAGATGCGCCCTTTGGCTCTGGCGGCGACACGGATGTGGCTGATTTTGAAGAGGAAGCATCTTTGGGTGTCGGCTCGCCTGTCGACGAGGTTCTGATATCTCAAGAGTAGGACGAGCCTGTCATTGCGACAATGCCTCCTTTGAGTATGCTGGTATCTTCGTCCGGTGTTGGCGCTTCTTCTTTCGTCGCACCACCTGTTGAGGCGACGGCCGTGGCAACATTGTCTGCGGTTGTTCTCGGAGGGAGATTCGCCAATGTCGAGGCCACCCCCAGCGTCCAACCGGATCTAGCTGTGCTGATCGGGCAGTACACTGATATCCTCTACACTACTTTAAAAATGTTAATATCAAGGGTGTTGGCGAAGAATCTGAGCTTTGCATCGCTGAAGAGGTCCTTCCAATCGACAATAATGCCGATCCGAGAATTCGACGACACTAGGCTAGCTGAAACGCTGGAGGAGATAGTTAATGGTTTGGAGCAACCCATTAACGAATACTTGCAGCTAGCTCAAGGCAATATTGAAGATCTGGTCCAGTCTAGATACGACTCTATGACTGCGGGACTTACCAAACATATGGCAGGCGTAAATAAATCCATCCAGACACATCAGCAGGAGATTGATGAAGGAAAAGTCGTCCTGGAGGAGACCATTGCTCTTCGAACGAAGTGCCAGGCCGAGCACGAAGGGAATGTAGCGAGGGTCCTCAGGCTGGAAACGAAACTCGTTCAGGCAAAAGAGTGGGCATCCCAGTCGTCGGAAGCTCTAGCTGTGGTGGATAGCCGATTGGGCGTAGCACAACAGAACTTGGCGCGTACAGACGTTGCTCGTGCTGGTTTTCTTTGGGCTAGAGTCGAACTGTCCCTTATGAGCAATGATGAGGCACGACTGGAGCGGGATCGCCATGTTGTCTTGGATTCTAGGACTGAGAGGATGGCCGCATTGGCGCAGCAGCTTCGCGACCTGACCACTCCCCCTAAATGATGTACTTTTACTTTTGCTTTTCAATGTACTTCTGCTCATTTTTGGGAATAATAAATAGGCTTTCATCTGACTTTGTGGACCCATCATTTCAGAATATAAATTACAGGTTTGGGGTGAAAGTGATATCAGAGGTAATATGGACGTGATATACTCTCGGTAAGTTTTAGCAGGATACATCTATTCAGAGGTTATATAGACATGATAGAATAAGATCCTACTAGTTTCGCTTTAGAAGTAGTTTTGTCAGAATAAGATTTTTGCCATATTCCACTTGAGCAGAAGATGTTAAGCATAGTACATTTTCAGGAATTTGCCATTGATAGGAGCCATTAGCAGGTCTCCATTAGGCTAGGCTAACCTGTAAGCGCCGTTTGAGAACGTCGTCTCGATCACATAAGGGCCTTCCCATTTGGGTTGGAATTTGCCCTTACTTCTGTGAGTGAGAATCATCGGCCTTCTCACAGCTAAGACTAGCTCACCGACTTTGAATACCCTTTCCTTCACTTTTTGATTAAAAGCCTTGGAAATGCGTGCTTGCTAGAGCGCGATGTGCTGTTGAGCTTGGAGGCATTTCTCGTCTAATCCTTCTAGCTATTGAAGCCTTAACAGGTCATTCTTTTCTTGAGTTAGCTCATTAGTTACGGCTATCCTGAGTGACAGAATTTGGATCTCGATGAGGAGAACTGCTTCGCTCCAGTAGACTAATGAGAATGGGGTGCAACCTGTTGGTGCCTGTACCGTTGTGCGATATGCCCAGAGATATTCTCCCAGTTTCTCATTCTAATCCCTTTTGTTTGAAGAGACAAACTTCTTCAAGAGCTTGATAATGGTTTTGTTGAAACCTTCCGCCAAACCATTAGCAGCAGAATTATATGCCGTAGAGGCGACATTCTGTATCTGATTTTTATCGCAAAATCGATGAAACGCTTGGCTGAAGAACTACGGTCCATTATCATGGATTATCCTTTGGGGTATCCCAAAGCGATAAATGATATGATGTTTGATGAAGCTGATCACATTAGATGCCTTCACCTCAGCAAGAGGTATCGCTTCTGCCCGTTTGGAGAAATAATCCGTGATGGCCAGTATGAACTGGTGACCTCTGGAAGAAGACGGGTGAATAGGACTAATGATATCCATACCCCATGCTTCTAAAGGCCAGGACACAACCGTAGGATGTAGATATTCGGGAGGTTGATGAATAAAGTCTGCATGGACCTGACAGGATTTGTATTGTCTTGCATACTTTATTGTGTCTGTGATCATAGTAGGCCAGTAATAGCCCATTCTCCGGATGCGATACTGTAGCTTAGGACCGGGTTGATGCGCTCCGCATACGCCGTCGTGGGCTTCACGGATAATCCGCTGTGCTTCATCACTAGAGAGACATCGTAATAATAGTCCGTCATAAGACCGTCGATATAGACATTGTGACGATGCGTCGAAATAGAAGCGTAATGATCGTCTTTTGACGGACACCGCTTTTTTAGGATCCTCTGGCAAGATTCCGTATGCTACAAAATCTATGAAGGAACTTCTCCAGTCTCTCCCGGGAGGGTCTGTGTTCACAGCGTAGCTGTATTCGATGTAAAAGTTATTTTTCACACAAAATAAGTCTCTGTTAAGAAGGATTACCGAATTCTGCCTTCTTATAGGGGTAGCTAAATCTGCAGCTAGACTGGCTAGGGCATCAGCTTCTAGATTTTGAGATCGAGGTACATGCTCTAGGAAGAAACCTTTGAACGTCATGGCCATCTCGACCGTTGCTCGGTGATAGGGGATGAGGTCTGGATTCCGGACTTCATATATTCCTCTGACTTGATTGACGATCAGCATAGAATAACCGAAAGCTTTCAGAGATTCGACGCCCAATTCTTTAGCAACTTGAAGGCCGATTAGTAGAGCGTTGTACCCTGCCACATTGTTGGAACAGGGCTCGCTAAGAGAATATGCTCGGTAGATGACGAGCTTATCAGGAGTGACCAGGACAATTCCTACTCCCGAGACCACGTTTCCCCTGGGACCAGTTCTGAAGGCGCCATCGAAGAATAGTTTCCATGCATCACTCTCCATTGCGGAATTACATTCTGCAACTTCATCGGGAATACCTCGTACAGCTTAGAGGCCTCCGGGATTGGATGAGCAGCTAGGAAGTCAGCCAATGCTTGGCCCTTGATGGATTTCTGGGGGACGTACACCATTTTATACGGTGTTAATAACATCGCCCAAGTCGTGAGCCAGGAATTAAGAACACTTGGCTTGTTCATCAGTACCCGAAGAGGATTGATCATGGAGATGATACGAATGGTTTGGCCTATGACATAGTGTCGCATCTTCTGGATAGCGAACATCAGAGCCAAGCATTCTTTCTTCACTGGATTGTACCGGTGTTCGGCTCCGACCATTATCCTACTGAGGTAGTAGATAGCCTGCTCGTGACCTATCTCGTTCTTTTGTGCGAGAAGAGCTCCCAGAGAATGATCTATCGCTCAAATATACAACACGAATGGTCTTCCCATGACATGAGGCACCCGAACTGGCGGACTGGTGAGGTAGCGCTTGATATCATCGAACGCTTGCTGACAGGCTTCGTCCCATACGAAGGAGACACCTTTCTTCATGAGACAAAAAAATGGCTGATATCTCCCCGAGAGGTTGGATATGAACCTTCGGATATAAGCCAGACGACCTTGAAATCTCCTGAGTTCCCTCACATTGTGGGGCGGTCGCATTTCTAAGATGGCCTTGACTTTATTAGGGTCCACTTGAATGCCTTTGGCGGTAATGACAAATTCCAGAAATTTGCTACTAGATATACCAAGAAAGGACTTTGTAGGATTCATTTTGAGTTGATGTTGGCGCATCAATTCAAATACAGTCTTCAAGTCTTGGATGTGATGATCCTTGAGGCGGCTTTTGATAGCTACGTCGTCTACGTAACACTCCACTGTCTTGCGTAAATACTTATGGAATATGTTACTCATAGCCCGTTGGTACGTAGCCCCGGCATTCTTCAATCCGAAGGGCATGACCGTATAGCAATATACTCCCAGTGGTGTCTGGACGGCAGTGTGCTTCTCGTCTTCAGAATGCATCTTGATCTGATTGTATCCTAAAAATATGTCCATGAAAGACATATGTTCAAAACCCCTGGTATTGTCAATCATGACGTCTGTGATGGGAAAAGGAAACTCATCCTTGGGGCAGGCTGCGTTCAGATCTCGAAAATCGATGGAGACTTATATTTTTCCATTTTTTTTCATGACCGGGACAACATTGGCGACCAAGTCAGGATGTTGTTCTTCTCGGATGAAGACGCAGGCTATTAACTTCTTGACTTCAGCTTCAATGGCGTCCATCATATTCGGGCAAAATCGGCATTGGTGTTGCTTCATAGGCTTCAAATCAGGCAATATGTTGAGCCTATGAGTAGCTACCCTTGGATCAGGGCCTGGCATGTCCTCATAATTCCACGCAAAGACATCAATATATTCTTTTATCAGCTGGATAACTTCTTCCCTTTCTGCTTCGGAAAGATTGTTACTGATAAATATCGGCTTTGGCGAAAGTTCATCCCCAACGTTAATCTGGATAACTTTGTCTTTAGTGGGAGGTTCTCTCTGCTCGAAGCGGAACTCCCATTGTGTATCCATTTGCTGAGCCCAAGCGTCATTCTCAAATGGTTCGGATTCTTATTCGTCTGATTCGAAGGAATCCGTCACTACCATATTTGCTGATAATGTTCGCTCGAGAGCATGAGATGAGTCGGAGGGCACTGAGCCGTTTTGAGAGGAGGAAAAGATATCCTCTCTTGACTCAGGAGCTGCGAAGGAGGTGGTATACCCTAACCCGAAATGAGTTCGTTGATAGTAGGGATTGTTGTGCAGCGGCATTCGTCTGCCTTTCCCGTAGTTGAGATCCGGTTCCAGCTTAAAGTTATAACCCATATTTTGTATTATCTTCAGATCTTGTGGGCTGTATTTGTGAACCTGCATTTTACCGGCATCGTCGTCGGAAGAATCCTCTTGCACCGTCGGTTCATTGCGCATGCGGCCGAAGACTATCGAATGCTGACTGCTGCAAGTAGGCGGGACAATGAAGATAGAATCCTCATGCGGTCCGTATGTCGTTGTGACATTGGATGATGATGCCACTTCCCATATATACGGATGATAGGAATCTATAGCTTCCAAGAATTTTTGCTCTATAGGTTCTATATCGTCGTAGGGGAGGATTCCTGATTCAGAATTTGGGCATCAATATACTAGAAAAGAGGATGTTTATTATCATCTGAAACTCCGTTCCCGGTTGTATTTATATCACTCGGCAGTTTGCTGCGCCGGAGGTTGATGACCAAGGATGGAGGCTTCTGGTTCCAAATAATCACTAGAGGATCACCCCATTTTCCTAATCTTGTCTCGTTCAGGTGGGTCATAGGCTCTATGGCTTTTGGACGAGTAGTCCATCCTTTCACCTTGATTGACAGAGGTTGCTTGGAAGAGGGTTGCTCTGGCTCCCGGTGGGATTCCTTCTCTGCTTCGGCTGACACCTCTTCCGTGCAGTCTTGAGAGTACAATACGGCATCAGAGTAGTAGGATTCTACCCCTTTGAACGGGTTCAGGTCAGCAATCTCCGTTTGTACTGTTCCTCGGGCGTCTACATATTTGAAGCATTGGTGTAGAGTTGAAGGAACAATGCTGTGGTCGTGGATCCAAGGTCTACCCAGCAAAATATTGTAGGACACCTCTGAATCGATGACGTAACATATAGCCACAGATCTGAGGTTGTTAATCTGGATCCTCAGGCGAATCTTTCCCAACGGCTTACTTCTTTCGGCGTTGAACCCCACGATCATAGTGGTAGTCTAAGCCAATTCGCTGGTAGAAATCCTTAGTGGTCTGAGCAGACTATGAGGAATGATGTTAATCGATGATCCTGGATCTATGTGTATCCGGTCGACCTCCATGGAACCGATGTACCCGGTATAATAGAGGGGTCTGTCATGCCTGTTATGTTTTAACAGCATGTCGTCTTGAGTAAAAGTGATATTTGGGATCACCTCCATCACACTGTGGCATTGAGGACACGCCACGGGTTCTTCGTCAGGGGACTTGAGCTGGGTCAAGTATGCATCCGCCTGCATTAATGCTTCGCTCAGGGCTTGACGAGTGTCCTGAGAGAGCCTGAGTAGCTCGAAGATAGACAGCCTGGCTAGTGTATTAGCCAGTTGGGCCAGGATGTCGAAGTTGTATGGCTTCTCTAAACCTTTGTTTTGAATGTTTTTCACAGGTTTATCAAAGCGCACTTCTTTTTGCTTCCCTTTGTCCGCCGAAGTTGGTCTTGAAGGACCGGCCTCTGGTATGATAGATTCCGGTTCTGAAGGTTTCGCCGCTGAAGCGTCTGCCGATACATCTTCCTGGCTGGCTCCATAGTCCTGGAGGTAGGCTTTCCCTGAGCGGGTTCCAGTAGCCAAGACCTCGTCTTCTGATGCCGAGTGTACCGTAATCATGTGACACGGTTTGTGCTTTGAGTTCTTTTTAGACTTATCTTTAGCAACTTGAGTCTCTTTCTCGATTTCTGGCACCAGATCTGGATGAACCTACATAGTCTTGCCTCGCTGGGTAGTTAGTGCTAGCAGGTCATGATTTTGACCTCTAGCTGGAGGGAGATTAACGATGCTCATCGTCGTCCAAGAAATAGGCGTAACACCGTCCGGGATTTCTTAGGGAGGCAGACTGCCAAATTACAGGAAGATTATGTTGGCAGTGACCGTATCTCGCTGTTGCGCAGAGTGATGGCCTTGGCATCGATCAGCTCCTGGATCTTCCTTTTTAGTATATAACACGCCTTGGTGGGGTGGTGTATGTACCTATGGAAGATGCAGTACTTGGGGTTGTTGGTACTGCTAGCCTCATTGGGCCGTCTTACTTTGGGAAGGGTAATCTTGCCGCTTTTGACGAGATATTGGAATATGCTTGGAATATCGTCGTCGTCGAAAGAGTACACCTCGATGGGCCTGGAAGTCCCGGGCTTCGTCTGCATGGTAGCCACCATCTTTTGCCTGGACGTGTTGATTGCCAGAGCTTCTTTACCCTTGGAACCCCGAGGATGGTCGATGTTGGAGGATGACCTCTTGCCTTTATCAGAGGCCGAGATCATGATGCCATTATCGTGCGCCTTCTGACTATTGTCCTCTGCGGCTACCGTTGAGATGATGAACGAGGGCCAATCACGGAACTGATATGGTCCTGTGAACACCGAGATCACGGGAAGGAGGTTCTTCCTACAGATGTCGACCAACGCCGAGTCTGGGACTCCTAGAGGCATTTGCAGAGTGGCTTGACGAAAATGTTCGATGAAAGTGCGAACATTCTCCTTTTCCTTCTGCCTGACTTCGATGAGAGAGGACATAGACATGTCCATTCCTCCCTCGTAGAATCGCATGAAAAATAATGCCTTGAAATCTTGAAAGTAAGTAATGCAGTTGTCCGCCAGACTTCGGTACCACTGGTAAGCTACCCCCGAGAGACAGCCTTTGAACACCCGAGTGAGGAGGGCGTCATTCCCTTGTAACAATACTGTCATCATGCTGACGTAGTTCATGTATTGACTTGGTGATATTTTTCCCTCGAACAAAGCCATAGTCTGTGGTTTGTATCTAGGAGGGAAATGGACCTCTTCCCAGATGGCTGGGTAAGGTTGGTTGATTCCCAATTTCTTGAGCTGATCTTTGTGCTTCAGGGCATCAAATTGGGCTTTCAACTCCCGTACTGCCTGCATTGGATCTTCAGTCGGTGGCGGGACCACGGAGCGATGAGGAGTTGATTGTATTGCGACCCCGGTGGAAGGTAATACATTTTCCGAGTGAGGAAGCGGAGGAACTGCTGACTCCTGATCTAAAGCAGGCTCTTGGACCGTATTGGATGGTGGTAAGTCCACCCCCACGCATATTTGAGTTGGAGGAGCCGATGTTGGTGCCATGGCAGCCGCGTATTGAATTAGCATCATCTGGTGCATGTTCTCCATCATGGATTGTATTTCCTTCAGAGACGTCTCTAGTATAGTGATGCGCTGCTCAGTGTTCCTGGATGGGGAAGCTTTCTCGTGTTTATCTCCAATGGCATAAACTCCCCTCTCCCTGGGTGTCATTGAAAGATTAGTATAGGTCTCTGTAGAAGTTGACTCTATACTTTCGGCGTCTGATTCAGGAGACTGGCGATCCACGGCATCAGAATCAGAAGAGTACGAAGCTGGTTGTTGTGACCTCGAATGAGTGTTTTGGAACACCCTAGCTTCGGTGTTCCTAAGGAGCATATTGAATCTCCTTTGGCTCAAAGTTCTAGAGGGATGACGTCTTGAGCCTGACCCTCCTCTAGGTACGTGTGAAGCCATATTCACAGATGCATGCGTGGGCTCTTCTTCCTGGAAAGATGGAGAGTAGCTCAACCGGTCGAAAACCGACCGTTTTGCTTCAGAACAGCAACAATTAATTACAATCCTATGACTATTACAATAGTGCTCGCTAGGAGGCGTAATAGACATGCTGGAAGATCCCCTCTCCCCGCGCTTCTGGATCAGATAATTGTGCAGGTCAGTAGGAGCTATAGAAGAAGATGATCGCTTGTTCCTTTGCTGGTGTGAAGTTGAGTAGTCCGCCACATGCTTTCCCTTGCTTAGATTGCAGGGATCATCTGCTTTTCCCCGGAAGATAGATGTATTTTTACGCGCGGAGCACGTTTGTGATTTCCTGATTTGGCGCTGAGGCATCATCAGAAATTTTATCTATTCCGCCAGGGATGGGAGACTAAAATTTACGTACAGAGCGCGGTTTAGGCTCCTGGACTAGCGCTGAGGCATTGTCAGAAGTTTCGTCTGTTCCGCTAGGGACGGGAGACTAAAATTTATGCGTAGAGCGTGGATTATACTTCTGGGTTAGTGCTGAGGCTTTGCCAGAAGTTTTATCGGTCCTGCCAGAGACAGGTGACTGAATTTTACGCGCAAGGCGCGGATTATACTTCTGGATTAGCGCTGAGGCTTTGCCAGAAGTTTTTTCGGTTCTGCCAGAGACAGGCGAATAAATTTTACGCGCAAGACGCGGAGGGAGCAAATCTACAACCTCATTGGTCAGAGAGTTTGGAGAGATCGGAGAGTCCACAGGAATGGTAAAGGATGTCTTGGGCATCCAGACCTTGCGTAGCTTCCTGTTGCTTTGGACGGAGAGGGAGTGAGAGCTACCCCCTGCTCGAAGCATGTCTTCGTAGGCCGACTGGTCAAACTGGACGACCAGTGTCCCCAGCAGAGTCGCCTTCTTATTTAGGATAATAAACGAGAAAAGATTTGAAGGTCTGCCACCCTTCTGTGCCTCAAGTATAGAGACGTCCCTCAGGCATCTGTCAGTATTCGGTGCTTCAAATGCAGATACGTGCCTCGAGAAACTGTCACCGCTCTGCGCATTAAATGCAGAGACGTGCCTCGAGCCCTGTACGAAGTGCAACTTTTGACGTGGCAGGCTGTTTGTCTTCCGCGGAGCGTAAACAGCTCACATCTTCCTGTGCAAAACAAGGCAGCGTATTCCTTCATATGTGAAAAAGTGGTTTATGCAAAGAAAATGACAGTAAATGATAGCCTGGGTTGCTGTGCCGTGCCATCATGATACCCGTCGCTTGGGTTGTCGTGCAGTACTCTTTCTCAGGAGTCCAGACGTCAGGTTCATTGCATGATCTGACAGGTTCATTTTGAAGAATACAAAGCATTTCTCGTACACTTCAATGCTGCATTGAAAGCGGATGAGTTTTACGCCATATAGGCGATGTAGCACCTCTTTTACGCTGAAGCAGCCTGGTCATATTGTACTACGCGGATGGTCCTTGAGCTTATAGTTTACGCTGTGGTCAGCGAAGAAGCTCTGTTGCAAGTTGATGGCTCTGAGGTCATCTTTTTTTATGCTGCCCTGTATGAACATGCTGCGTATAGCTATCTAACGTATTTTTCATGCTTCTACACCTACAACTATGTGCACATCACTCTTACACCTAGCACACACACAAGTACATCAAACACATATCATTCTCACCTGATACCCATGAATACCATAGCTAACACACTCATATAAACTCAACTGAAATAGTTCCCCTATACTATATATAACATATTACATATAAACCTATATACTAGTAACGATTAATCAAACACCTAGTGCTCACTATCAAGATACTCATGATATGTGTCCAACGAAGAACCAAAACCCAAGTTCTTCCATAATTAGTAATTTATATATATGTAATATAATTAAATAACTTGCTACGATGAGAATTTAGAAGAATTTGCACAAAACACCCAAGATTGGGCCCCGTATTGCACCGTATCACAAAATACCATGATAAAACCTACACATATCTATTTGTGGATACGTACCTAGTCCCATAACCCTGATCTAAGTCTAATTAGATTTAATTAGTCTCATGACACACAATTGATGTGTCAAAGTCATAATTCTCCCAACATGCACACAAAATATCATATATGACTCACAATACATAGCCAAATAGCCTAGAACTTGTTCGTATAGGTAATCCTATGCCATGGGGTCATTCCTAATGATCAAATGCATGATTAAGAAGCCATAATGAGAGAAAAATTTAGGAATTATCAATTGGGAGATAGATTTCCAATAAAAATATAATGGACATGATTCGGACACGATCTTTAGCTCCAAAGTTTCTTCTCCTTGCTTCTCCAAGCTCCAAGGATCCAAGAGTGATAAATTTGAGAAGGAATTGGTGGTGAATTGTATAAAAAAATCAATGGAGGGAAAATGGGGAATAAGAATTTGGATCAAAATTAAAATACAAATAAGGAGGAGAGAGAATGAGAGCCCCTCTTCAAGTGGTCGGGCCCTTCCTCCTTCCCCAAGATATATGATAAGGTCCCAAATATCCCTATATGATGTATTATGAGGAATAATTAATGGTAGGTAAATTTGGAAGTCTCTAATTAATTGTAATTAAACTAATTCTCCTTAATTTAATTAGTGGAATGACTAATGGGCTTGGGTCCAAGTTGGGCTCACTAATTGTCATGACAAATTTAATTAGGTCCATATGTGTCAAATCTAACATTGGCTAGTCTCTCTAACTAACAAACAAATAACACAAGTCTCTAATAATCAATTAATACAAGTCCAATAATTATAGCTCAACTTAATTAAATAAATTATACAATCATCACTCAATTATTCAATATTATATTATAAAAAATAATATCCATGCCAATTACTAAACTATCCATAGCTGAAAAAGTGAGGGTGATAATCCTACTACTCACCTTATTAAAAGTTCGTCCTCGAAATTAAGGAAGAACTAACTATCAAGCAATTAATACAAATAAGAAAGGATTATACCTTACGGCTCAAATAAATAGGGATATCGCTCGCGCATCTCAGCCTCTCGCTCCCAGGTACTCTCTCCTGGTGAGTGATGCCTCTATGCAACGCGCACCAAATGAATCATCTGGTTCAGCAGCACCTTCTCCCTGCGGTCCAAAATCTCCACGGGCTACTCTGGGTAGCTGTGAGTCGGACCAACCTCGATCTCCAAATGATCTAGTACATGGCTATGATCTGCCACGTATCATCTCAGCTGCGACACATAGAACACGTTGTGCACTCCCTCTAATGTAGATGTCAAGTCTAGTCTGTAGACCACTGTACAGACCCTCTCAAGAACATCGAAGGGTCCGATATACCGTAGACTAAGCTTCCCGCCTCCACCAAAGCGAATAGTGCCCCATGTCGGAGAAATCTTCAAGAAAACCAGATTGCCAACCTAGCACGAAAGATAGCCTTAGCACTCTAACTAAAATAAATAATCACAAGCAATGTAAAACAAAATCTATACCTCAAACTCCAATGGTCTCCGGTGGCTATCGGCCCAATACCACTGTCTGTCATGCGCCACCCGAAGGCTATACCTGATGAGCTTCACCTTCTCAGCTATATTTATGACCATCTCTGGTCCCAATAAGGTTCTTTCACCAGCATCATCCCATAATAACGGAGTGTGGCATCTCCGTCCATACAACGCCTCAAATATTGACATCTCAATACTGGCCTTGTAGCTGTTATTGTAAGAAAACTCTACCAAGTGAAGATGATCCTCCAAAGAGCCTCCAAAATCATAAACATAGGTGTATGGCATATCCTCAAGAGTCTGGATAGTCCTCTCCGACTGTCCGTTTGTCTGAGGGTCATATGCGGTACTGAACTTGAGTTGAGTGCCCAAGCTAGCTTACAAACTCCTCCAGAAGTAGGACGTAAAGTGACTATCCTGATCCGAGACTATGCTCACAGGAACTCCATGCAATCTGACTATCTGACGCACATTCTTGAACTTTCTGGCTCTTCCTCTGGGGTTTTGGCCCTCCATAAAGCGGCCTTATCTGTAATACTTTGTCGCATACTCATCTACTATTATACCTCCCTGAATTAGGTATTGAAACTGGCTCTCTAGAGTTGTCAGAGCCACATCTAGAAAGAACTTTTCCTTAAAGAGCTCTTTAAAAGCTTCCCAAGTAAGTCCTGGTGCTGAGATCCTGGGGTCCATCCTAAACCAAGTTAAAGTGATATCAAACATCATACTTTCTGTGACCTCCACCTACAACCTATCTGGAATCTGTGCCAGTCACAGGTTTCGCTCAATATCTTCTATCCAATCATCTGCATAAATAATCGCTTCAGTGCCTTTGAAGTCCTTCATCCCCATCCTCTTAAAATCTTTGATAGTCCCCGACCTCGGCTGCTGCGGGGTAAATGGAGGTGGTGTCGTCTATGGCTGGACTAAGATGACTCTCTTGACTGTTGTGAGCGCAATCTGATGGGCATTCTCAATATCCTGCCTCATGACCTCTGATTGGTGCTACTGTGCCTCTATCATCTGCTGAAAGAGCACAAACATCTGTGTCTGATCGATTATGGGTGGTGGGGGTAGAAGATCTTCTGAAACTGTCGGTGCTGCCCTCTGTATCGGAGGTGGAATACCTCCGAAAGCTGTTGCAAAAATGCCTACTGGATAAGTGAAGCTAACCTATGGAATGTAGCTACTGGAACAGTATCTGCTAGTGCTGCCCTCAAAGGCGATGAAGTGATCGACCTAGCTGACATTACGCCTGAGCGCTGGGATCGCGTCTTCGGCGGCATCCTGAAGAGAGATTGAACAAAGGAATCAATATTGAGTAGGATACGATATCATCAATGAAGGACATATTTTATTCAAAGTAAAGAAAATATTCTAATAGATAAGGATAGCAAAACTGATATTGGAAGTATTTTCTAGTTGTGATTGAGTATACTCTCAGCCTAAATCCTATTTTCTAAAGCATGCTCATAGCAGTACTCTAGGTGAGCACTACTACGATATCGCTCTAATTGCGACTCTAGGACCTGCATGAGCCACCACTAAAAATGTGTCATGACCCACACCCGGAATAAGGGCATGAATAGTGACAACGCCCAGCCTATGCCATAACATCGGTGGTAGAACGATGTCTGGGTCAACTCTACTATCTAAACATCTCATATAATATATATATATATATGGTACATGTCAATCATCTCAACTCCAAAATAGAGGAACAATATGCTATCTGATAAATATAAACTATACTCAATCATAATGAAAACTAAGAAAGATAAAACACGAGATGCAATAATGAAAGAAAGAGTCTCAATACATCCACAAGTCTAAAATAATATATACTTGTCAATAACCTCAAAAAAAGTCTAATATAAGTCTAAACAGATAATCTGAACCTCCTCGGACTCTGATACTAAGTCCTCCTGCTCTAAATGAGTATCCTTTAATGGTACATCGTCCTGCAGTCCGTAGTAGTTAGACACTGGTCTACGAGCCAATCATCTAAAAAATATATCCAGTCAGGATTGGAGCGAAGTATATATCTCTGAAAGCAGTTTCAAATACATAATCGAGCATAAATAACAGATAATATAAAAGAATACACGATAACTAAACATCTAAAAGAAATAAACTAGAGTGAACAGGTAATATACTGGAATAAAGAATGGACAATAGAATAACTATAATATAGTGGAAATAAATAAAACTAGCTAATGTGCCATGGAATACAAGTTCATTATGTGATCGGTTTGGGTTGAACACAAAATACAATATGGTAACTCGGTTACACGTGTGATATATAATCGACATGTACACGAATACACTGGGGTTGATCACATAATAATCTCCTATTCCCCCATCCCCATCCAATACCAATGGATCCAATCATGATACGTTACGAACACGAATATGGGCACAATGAACACGAGCAGTGTGTGAACACAAAATATACTAAATTAATACCTGATATACACGATAAAATATATGTGAAGGAGTACCCGCTGAATACGGTAAGGGATAACATCTCCTGATATGATCCATATAGTACTTGTCCGTGAAACCACTATGTCAGAATCAAGTATACAGTTCTACAACATGAGATATGTATACTATCATGAAATAAAAATTAACAGAGAAATGTACTCGCCTAAGGTCCTGAGCAAGTGAAATGGAACAATGCCTGAACCAGTGTCACACAGACCTATATAGGAATTACAGGTTACTAGGTGTAATAAAAGATAAATAAATTTTAATAAAATGAAGAAATGGGTAATCTCTAGGTCATACTAGATCACTTTGGTCAAACGGGGTCAAACTAGGTCAACGGTTGACTTTTAAAATCAAACTAGTCAATATTGGTCAACATTAGTCAAAGCTAGGTCAACAATATCATTCTAAGTTAAAACTATCTAAACTAGTCTATCTCCCAAGTGTATTAGCTATTTATCTATTAACACAAAGTATTGGTTAACACTATTATAAATACACTACTTAAATATACTATGAACAATATTAACTATGGATATCAACTAGCTAATACTTATCTAACTAATACCTTGGTTGACACCCATGACACTTAACCATTCCTAACATCTAATATTAAGACATCAACTCTTATTTAATTACCACCCTTAAATACCATATCAACTAACACTAACTACCCTCACTGAAATATATACTAACTTATCACAAATACTAATATTGAACCATTATCAAATTTACTAACTAACTTACCAATCCACTGTACACCTGATATTATATCCCCCCTCACAAATACTGATACTCTAATAACCAACTGAGACACATATACATAAGCTCTAACCCAGAGCCTCTCTTCTATATTGCACTGTGCAAGGTGCACAGCAACACCAAGCAGAGTACCAATTGCTGCTACTGCAGTAGCAAATGATGCTATTGCGGCTGCTGCACAATATTGAATGCTGCTATTGATGTTGTTGCACTGCCTGATTGCTATTATTGCTGCTGCTGCACACTGCCTGATTATTGCTGCAGTTGCTTCTACTGCATGAACACAACTGATTCCCCCTTACTGATACACCCTTGTGTGTATCCCCTCTCAACACTGTCTAAACACTCCTTACAAAATAGTGCACCAGTTCACCGACAGTCCTAAGTCCGATCCCCTAACGATTACTCATGTTACCTGAATGTAGTATCAGACTTCCCTCAACTCTGAATACCTACTGCTTCCCATACTACCATGCAACTGGACTCAACTGAACCCATGCCTAATAAAATACACCCAGGTATGCTCGAGACATGCTGTCAGTAAGCTCTGTTTGCTGTATAGAACAGTAATGCAAGGACTGAACCAAAATCCCCCTTACTTCACATGACTGACACACACAACAAATATCACTATACTTAGCTACACAAATATGTGCACACACTCTCACTTGTATCAATCACACACACCTACAACTATGTATATATCACTCTTACACCTAGTACACATACAAGTACATCAAACACACACACATCATTCTCACCTGATACCCATGAATACCACAGCCAACACACTCCTATAAACTCAACTGAAATAGTTTCCCCTATACTATGTATAATATATTACATATATACCTATATACTAGTGACAATTAATCAAACACCTAGTGCTCACTATCAAGATACTCATGATATGTATCCAACAAAGAACCAAAACCCAAGTTCTTCCACAATTAGTAATTTATATAGATGTAATATAATTAAATAACTTTCTACGATGAGAATTTAGAAGAATTTGCACAAAATACCCAAGATTGGGCCCCGTATCGCATCGTATCACAAAATACCATGATACGACCTACACGTATCCATTTGTGGATACATACCTAATCCCATAACCCCGATCAAAGTCTAATTAGATCTAATTGGTCTTATGACACACAATTAATGTGTCAAAATTGTAATTCCCCTAACATGCACACAAAATATCATATATGATTCACAATACATAGCCAAATAGTCTAGAACTTGTTCCTATAGGTAATCATATGCCATGGGGTCATTCCTAATGGTCAAATGCATGATTAAGAAGCCATAATGAGAGAAAAATTCAGTAATTACCAATTAGGAGATG
Source organism: Iris macrosiphon (assembly GCA_036927795.1). NCBI lineage: Eukaryota > Viridiplantae > Streptophyta > Magnoliopsida > Asparagales > Iridaceae > Iris > Iris macrosiphon. Next base: position 263,791 of record JAYESA010000246.1, read on the forward strand.
GATTTCTAATAAAAATATAATTAGACATAATCCAGACACGATATCTAGCTCCAAAGCTCATTCTCCTTACTTTTCCAAGCTCTAAGGCTCCAAGGGTGATAAATTTGAGAAGAAATTGGTGGTGAATTATGTAAAAAAATGGAGGGAAAATAGGGAATTGGGGATCTAGAATTTGGATCAAAATTGAAATACAAATGAGGAGGAGAGAGAAGGAGAGCCCATCTTCAAGTGGCTGGCTCTTCCTCCTTCCCCAAGCTACATATTAAGGCCCAAATACCCCTACATGATGTATTATAAAGAATAATTAAGGGTGGATATATTTGGAAGTATCTAATTAATTATAATTAAATTAATTCTCCTTAATTTAATTAGTGGAATGACTAATGGGCTTGGGTCCAAATTGGGCTCGCTAATTATCATGACAAATATAATTAGTTCCATATATGTCAAATCTAATATTGGCTAGTCTCTCTAACTAACTAACAAATGACACAAGTCTCTAATAACCAATTAATACAAGTCCAATAATCATAGCTCAACTTAATTAAATAAATTATACAGTCATCACACAATTATTCAATATTATATTCCTAAAAATAAAATCCATGCCAATTACTAAACTACCATTAGCTGAAAAAGTGAGGGTAATACTAACTCTCTCTAACCATTAGGCTATATTACACTATATATTATTAATAGTATACAATAATTAGAAATAACAAAAATACCCCTATAATAGAAAAGTGGTGGTTATAATCCTATCCTCCTTAGAAAAATTTTGTCCTCAAAATTTAACGTGAAAGTAGGAATAAAATAAAAGAATATCTAATGGTTCAAAGATAAGGTATTCCTCACATATCCTGTCTCCTCTCTTCAAGCTAGTTATAACCTATCCACATAATACTTACTATAGTTACAACCCCCATCTAGTCATGGTCTAAGGTAGTCTTATCTAAAATCATACAAACATATAATTCTATTAAAAATAATCATTCATAATTTCAACATGCATTGTTATGGTCTCTATCTATCATGATATTGCAGTCTCTAACAAGGATTTTACCACTAACTATACTATAGCATAAAATTATTTAGATCAATTAGATGGAAAGGAAAGGAAAGAAAGAACAAAACCTGCTAACACATCACCCGTAGCATTGGTCCCTTCTACCGTTATTGCAAAATGCCTGCCCTGCTGGGGTGTCTCCTTCTGCTGTACGGGATAATTTGTTGTGCCACAGGTGGCCTAGCTATACCTCTCTCACTGCATGGAACACTTGCACTCCTACTCTTATAATACTCATTTACATACCCTACCTCAATATCACACTAACACACCTAGCTAATTTATCACCCACAATGACACTTACTATTACTAGATTGACACACTCCATATATCACTCATCCTAGTCTTGATACACTCTGATCGCTTGCTCGCTCTAGGTATCCTTGGTACATAGATACTAACTTTATACTATACATGCTTAATACTCCAGGATACCAACTACTAACTATACTCTGACACCTACCTTAGAACTATGGTTACAAATGGTGCTACACTATAAGTCACTTCTAGGCCTATACACTGATACCATATGCTCATATACTCAACAAAGAACCACTCTCAGGCTCACAAACTACACCCCCGACAATCAATATTGTCACATAAATTGATACATAACTTGACACAACCTATCTATAAGTTATCAAACTACTACACTATCCAAGGAAGTTGCCTCAGAAAATAATGACGGTAAAGCTCTATAAGGAACTAACTAGAAGAACTAAAGATATCTCTATCTTGAACTAGTAAGAGTGATGGAACATAGCTCAATGATAACAAGGTTGAATGATAGAGACGATATGTTAAGATACAATCTGATAATTATACATGTCTATTTGAAATCATGTTACCAAGGATCCTTGCCATGCTGGTAAGCATAGCTGTAATATACTATAGAGTCTGTAACTAAAGCACATACCCCTAGAATCATGGTATCTAGAATTTTATCCTTGCCGCTAGCTTGGCTAAAAAAACTCTAAATTCCATAACCAAGAGAAATATATCCAAAAGAAGGTTCTATGACCTCGTCACACCAGCTAGTGTGGCTACGATAAACTCTAAACTCCATAACTAAGGCAGACGGTTACCTTTTTCACTGTCCTAATCCAAATACGTTATCAGAATATACCTTGATATTATCAAAAAGATTCATCCCGATACCAGAATCAAAGTACGAATATCAAGAATCAAATTGAGCAACAAACAAGTGAGAGTGAATAAAAATAAGTAAAAACATATTTTGAATTTGGGTTTATAGTAAGATTCTCAAGGGTCGTCCCAGGAATCTCTCTAGGAATCCTAATTTGTGATTAAGTATTCTCTCATCCTATATCATATTTCCTATATCCGGTCGTAGGTTCGCAGTAGTACAACTAAGCCGTTGCACTACCAAGATATCGCACTAATTAAGAAGACCGACCTGCATGGTCCACCATAAAAATGTGTCACAACCAGCACCCGGATGTGAGGGCAGGAGTCCGTAGATACATCCAGCCTACGCCATAAAATCGACGGTAGAACGCAGTCTAGGTCAACAATACTAACTATCAACATCTCACAATAATATATCATAACATGTCAATGATAATCTCAACTCTATAAGGAGGACAAAATGATAATATAATAGCAATATCAATACTCAATCACAAAATATATAAGAAAGATGATAAGGGTACGATATATTATAAAAGAATTCAAGAGAAGTCTAGAAATATATTTCTTAAGTCAATAACAAAGTTTAAGAGTCTAGCCATTGTCACGCCCCGGCCCCGAGGGCCTCCCGACCACCGTTCCCCCGCCAAGCCGGATGCGAATCACCGTGCCTCGGTGCTCCCGCGGGGCGCATATGGTTGTTTGATACAGGGACGTGATATCGTACGAGCCTGGGGTTCCGCCCACACAAGGCAACATCGTTAAAGTTTTGGCTATTGTTGCATCAATCGAGTAACCAGCGGAGGGACATTGTTGCAAGCATTTATGCATCTGAGTATTTGGGGCAAATCGAGGGACTGGGTTCTCTGATTACAAGGGAATCATTCCATACATTATGCCCCTCTATACGAAAGCATGCTCGAGCCAATCGAAACTTGATTTTTGGGTCTTGGGGATGAGGCACGCCTATCGCTCCATCGGACGATCCAGTACCTGCAAGCAAGCAAAATGTTGGTGGGTCAGCACTTTTATAAGTACTGGTGAGTATAAACAACTGAACAGAAGAAAATATTCACTAAAACCAATACTAAGTAATCATGTTATAAAATATTTCATTACTAGTGATCTTTCTAGTTTTATCTATGTTCGTTATATGCAGCAGATGAACGGAGTCATATTACTTAATTTTGGAAACATCTTTAGAAAACAGAGTTCATATTCGATATAAGCAAGCGAGCAAGACAAGCTGATTGTTCTGTTATCAGGGTGTGTGCAGCGTGTCTCATGAGCTATACTCAAAGAATCTAAGGACAAATGCACATCTAGGAACAAATGCATATCTAGGGGCAGTCCTCTACCAAGCCAACACAATGAACTATCTTATATGCAATGCGGTCCCTGAGTATATCAGGATCGACAACGGTTGATCCAGCTAACCAATGACTCATTTATCTGATGCTATTGGCAGTTGTGACTCATGGTTGCTTTTTACTGTCTCTGTAGCAGCCGTGACCAAGGTTTAGCTCTCCACCAATACTCATTGTCCGACCGATGCGAATGCATGAAACACTATCAAATAAACTCTAGGATGCATACGAGATGAACCATCAGACCATATATCTTTGTTGCGGGCAAGCCACTTTATCTCTGAACACATTCAAGCACACGATATGGTTCTCTCGAAGCACAAGCGATAGGGGAACATGTTCATGCAAACTCTTAGTCTTAGACAAGCGTTATAGGGTCTCTTAGTTAAGCAGACAAGTTTGTTTCAAAGATAAGCTAGGTGAGTTCTCTTATTAAGCATGCAAGGCAGGTTCTATCATTCTCTTATGAAAATAAGCATTCAAAAACTCAGATTCATTATTAAGGCGTACAAGAATCAGAGAACGAAGTTCTTCCCACTCACCTTGATTACATAATACCGACGCGGAACGGGGCACTACATACTTACCCACCAACAAAAAGTTTCATCCTCGAAACTTCAAGGATAAACTTCTCGATATCCCGAGCAGCGATAGTCCTCATCCCTCGCCGTACTCAATCAAAACAAATCAAGTCTAGAAAATATTTGCACAACTGAGAATATCTATGGACTTATTGTATGGAACGCTCTATTGCAATACCATATCGAGCAAATCACAGAGTCATAGCAAAGGAATGGGCAAAGAATCGAATTCGCTCTGATTCCATTATGTTACGCCCCGGCCTCGAGGGCCTCCAGACAACCGTTCCCACGCCGGGCCGGACGGGAATCATCGCACCTCGGCGCTCCCATGTGGCGCGTATGGCCGTTTGATACCGGGATGTAATATCGTACGAGCCTGGGGTTGTGCCCGCACAAGGCAACTTCGTTAAAGTTTTGGCTATCATGGCATCAATCGAGTAAGCAACGGAGGGACATTGTTGCAAGCATTTATGCATCTGAGTATTCGGGGCAAATCGAGGGACTGGGTTCTCTGATTATAAAGGCATCATTTCATACATTATGCCCCTCTATACAAAAGCATGCTTGAGGCAATCAAAACCAGATTTCTGGATCTTGGGGATGAGGCATGTCTATCGCTCCCTCTGACGATCCAGTACCTGCAAGCAAGCAAACTGTTGGTGGGTCAGCACTTTTATAAGTACTGGTGAGTATAAATAACTGAACAGAAGCAAACATTCACTAAAACCAACACTAAGTAATCATGTTATAAAATATTTTATTACTAGTGATCTTTCTAGTTTTACCTATGTTCGTTACATGCAGCAGATGTACGGAGTCATATTACTTTGTTTTGGAAACATCTTTAGAAAACAGAGTTCATATTCGATATAAGTAAGCGAGCAAGACAAGTCGATTGTTCTGTTATCAGGGTATGCGTAACGTGTCTCGTGAGCTATACTCAAAGACTCTAGGGACAAATGCACATCTAGGAACAAATGCATATCTAGGGGCAGTCCTCTATGAAGCAAATATAATTCAAACACAATAAACTATCTTATATGTAGTACGGTCCTCAAGTATCTCAAGATCGACAACGGTTGATCCAGCTAACTAATGACTCATTTATCTGATGTTATTGGCAGTTGGACTCATGGTTGCTTTCTACTATCTCTGTAGCAGCCGTAACCTAGGTTCAGCTCTGCACCAATAGCCATTGTCCGACCAATGCTAATGCATGAAACAATATTAAATATACTCTAGAATGTAGACAAAACGAACCATCAGACCATATATTTTGTTGCGGGCAAGACGCCTTATCTCTGAACACATTCAAGCACACGATATGGTTCTCTCGAAGCATAAGCGATAGTGGAATATGTGCATGCAAACTCTTAGTCTTAGACAAGCGTTTCAGGGTCTCTTAGTTAAGCAGATAAGTTCATTCCAAAGACAAGCTAGGTGAGTTCTCTTATTAAGCATGCAAGACAGGTTCTATCATTCTCTTATGAAAACAAGCATTCAAAAACTCAAATTCATTATTAAGGCGCGCAAGAATCAGAGAACGAAGTTCTGCCCACTCACCTTGATTATATAATGCCGACGCAGATCGGGGCACTACAGCCATCTCATCACCAAAATCAGTTTTAAAATAATACAACGCATGAGTCTCAAAGATGGAAACAAATCTATTCTAATATAAAATACTAAACTAGATAAGTCACTACTAGTGTCTGTCATGCCCCAGTCCCAAAATACCGAGGGACCGGACGCGTGGCAATGGCCAGCAGTACGCACCGATGGACAACCCAATTTAATGGATCCATTAGGGCATACTTAAGCTGTAAAATCAAGTCTACGACAATCATGGCACAACTAATCTTATCCATACAAGATATAAAATATGATCCACAGAATAATAAGGAATGTAAATCATCAGCTAGTCTCAATAAAATGCTTCGGGGAACAACCCGATAAATATCTAATACAATGGTTCAACAGACCAGAAAGTAAATGACTGAAATAAATAATAAATATTGAGCATGAACATGGATGCTCAGGAGAAGTCCTCGGCTAACACCTCATCCTCGGATGGCGGTACAGCTCCTGGATCAGCTCCTGCTCCGGTCCCGTATACCTCGGGGTAGATCTCGTCCTCAAATCCTGGGGACATAATCCGGATCCAGGTCCTCAGGGGACATAGCAAGGTACAAGAAAGCTCATGTCAAAATAAATGCAGTGTAGAAAATAAATGGAATAAATAGGGCAAGTAAGTAACCATCTAAGTGGAAATACAAGTGAGAGCAGCACGAGTACTCATGCTGATCCACTACAAGCTCTGTGTCGGGGAGCCGGTAGTGGTAATAAACACGTAATGTGTCTAGCTCTGCTACGAGAGTCTACGGTCTCACAATAGTAGAAGATATATATAGAAAATAGCCTGTAGCCTGGGTGTCTCTCCCCACCCAATGTAACCATGCATATCATGACCATAACGTCTCATGTCCATGTCAAGCGGGATCATCACTAATGCAATAAGTCATATGTATCTATGAATATAGTATCTCTGTCAAGTCCTGTATCCTATACAGAATCACCACGAGTATCTCGGGAATATCCTGTCTCATGAACAGTGTCAAGTGTCCTGGGTCATATGGTACTTGATAAGACAAGTACGAAAATATAAAGTGTCACGAATGTCCATCTCTAAATGACAGTACTCAACACTACGTACAGTGTTGGCACCCGACTGGTAATCGGACGCTAAGTATGTCATACGGTCCTAGGGTGAGCATGCACAGCAATATAATAAAGCAAGGAAAATATATAACAATACTGCAGGGTTTGGCAAGGTACACTTGCCTGATGTTTGAATATCCACAATTATCCCGGTATCAGTGAATCCTGTGGGTACTCCTCCAAAAGCTGTAATAAACATCACCAACCATCTCAGAAGATGTCAAATAGCTAGAAATGTCTGTCCTTACGTCCAATTTGGACACAGGGTCAAAAAGGTCATTTCCGGGCCAAAGCGGGATCCACATGTGGCCCACTTTGCACCGAAAAGCGTGTCAGGGTCAAAGATCTCCAAATTCCTCAAACTCAGTGTCTACAAGTCAGGAACGATGATACGAACCCAACGGAACTTCCAGAATTGGATTCCGATGAGCCGATCACAAAATCGTCTGTCAAGTGGAGCCGGTGGGGCCCACGATATGCAATTTTGTCAACGTTCTTAGAATCGGACCAAACTTGGGTTACAGGACCAGTGTATTGCGACGAGTCCGATGGCGCAAGTTTCGTCTCGATCCGACGTGTGTACACAAAGTTACAGCGTATTCCAGAAAAGTCGGATACGGGGCGTTGTCCGCGGATACGTACTGATTCCGGTGTGCTCGTGCATCCGAATAAGCTTCTGCGAAATCCCGCACGTCCATATCAACGACGCGCACGTATCTGTGAAGACCGCACGGGACCAAGTCATCCCGTTTGGCGGGGCGTACTCAGTTCCGGGGTGAATCAGGGCATTATTTTTCCTGTATTTGGATCGCAGTGTGCGATCACCACAGGACGCGACGCACCGAGTGGGTTACACGGGCACCGAGAGGATTATACTGTCTACGCGTAGAAACTGACGGAATCGAAATCGGAGTTGTGAGTTGGGAGAAATCGGTACCTGAACAGGGCTCCGTGAATCTGAGTTTTCACGCGTCCGAGCGTCAACTTCGTGTCCTGTGACCGAGTTGCTGTGTCCAGACTAGGGTTCTGGATTTCGTCGATGAACCGGCCGAGAGGGGCTGCTCTGGTCGACGAGGGGCGGAGGGAACGTCGGTCGGCTGTGCTCGGTCGACCAGAGCAGTTCTCGCGGCTGCGACTCGGCGTCTGGAGGGAGCGGGGCTGTGGACCCTGACCAGAGTGGTCTAACACAGGGGAGTCGAGCGGAGAGTCATCGGCTGTAAGGCGGCGGCGTCCCGGGGGTCGGGACTGGACGGGGGTGGCTGCTGTCGGGGTCCGATCGTCGACGGAAGCGACGTCGAACTCGGCCAGGCGGAGGTGGGGGTCAGGCTCGGTGTGAGGGGAGTCGTCGCCTGAGGAGAAATAGCAAGGCGACTGTGGGGTAAGTCGACGACGGCGGTGAGGAACTCGGCCAGGCGGCTGCGGAGGGAAATCTCAAGGTGGCGGCTGCCTAGGGCACGAACGCCGAGGCACATTTATAGGGTGAACAGTAAACTCGACAGCTAGGGTTCCCAAATGGGTTTCGGGTCGGGTTTGGCTCGGATTCGACCCGGCCCGACCCAGTAAGCTGGTTTGGGTTCGGTTCACGCAGCGGTTGGTTCGGGCCAGGTTCACTTTGGGTTTGGTTCAATTTAGTTTGGGTTTAATTTATCCAATAGTTTTTAAGGCTTTAAACGCGTCTCCGGTGTCCAATAAATACACCAAAAAATACCACATGTCTGGTTTTCTATTTTTCACCATAAAATATTATTTCCATAATATTTTAACACCAATAAACTGTATTTAAAAATACTTAACTACCAATTACCTTGCTTCTTCTTCCGAATAATACCAAAAATTTTTGGGGAAAAAAATATATTAAAAATTATTCTGAAAACAGGGTGTTTACAATCTTTCCTCCTTAAAAGGATTGTATCCTCGCAATCAAAGAGTAAGCTACAAAAGAAAGAATTATGGAAATACAAGGTTGCTTAGTTTACAACTGCCTCCTCGAACAAGTAGGGGTAACGCTGGCGCATACTATCTTCTCGTTCCCAAGTTGATTCTCCCGGAGAATGATGTTTCTAAGCTACACGAACCAGTCTGATTGTCTGTCCCCGCAATGTCTTCTCACTGACGTCGAGGATGCCAACTCGTTATTCTTCATATCTCAAGCTAGGGCCCACTGTGATCTCTGAATGATCGACTACGTGACTTGGGTCGGTCACGTACCTTCGCAGCTGTGAGACGTGAAATACGTCATGCACTCCCTCTAAGGATGGTAGTAATGCAAGACGATAAGCCACCTCACCAACGCGCTCTTGAATGTCAAACGGCCCAATATACCTTGGGCTCAACTTGCCTCTGCTCCCGAATCTGATAGTACCACGAGTGGGCAAAATCCTTAAGAATATGTGCTCTCCTTTTTTAAACTCTAGGGGACGTCTGTGCGTATCTGCCCAATGCTTCTGTCTGTCCTGAGCTGCTCGAAGATGATCCTGAATCTGTTTCACCTTTTCCACTATTTGCGTTACCAATTCTGGACCCAGTATTTGACGTTCACCAACGTCACTCCAACATATAGGCGATCTGCACTTCCTTTCGTATAATGCCTCGAATGGTGCCATCTGAATGCTGGCCTGATAACTGTTGTTGTAGGAGAACTCCACTATGTGCAAATGATCTTCCCAAGATCCTCCAAAGTCTAGCATACATGATCGCAACATATCCTCCAAGATCTGAATGGTACGCTCTAATTGGCCATCTGTCTGTGGGTGATAGGCAGTGCTGAATTTGAGTCTGGTACCAAGACTCTCTTGCATGCTTCGCCAGAAATAAGATGTGAATCTCGAGTCTCGATCTGATACAATACTAACCGGCACTCCATGCAATCTTACTATTTGTCGCATATACATGTCGGCTAGTATCTCTGTGGACTGTCCAACTCTAAACGGCAAGAAGTGTGCCGATTTAGTGAGTCTATCCACTATAACCCATACCGCATCTCTTTCGCTGGGGCTCCTTGGGAATCCTGTGACGAAATCTATGGTGATATGTTTCCACTTCCATTCTGGTATGGGAAGCGGCTGCAACATTCCTGCAGTCCTCTGATGCTCTGCTTTCACTTGTTGGCAGACTAAACATTTGGCCATAAATCTTGCAATCTTCCTCTTCATTCCATGACACCAATAATACTGTCTCAAGTTTCGGTACATCTTGGTTCCTCCTGGTGAACAGAGTACATAGAGCTATGTGCTTCAGTCATTAACTCCTATCTCAATTCTCCATTTGGAACATACAGGCGATTTTCAAACCTTAATGTCCCGTCTTCGTGTATGCGAAGTCCTGTCTGCATGCTTGCTTCCATCCTCTCTTTCAACCTTCTAAATCTAGCATCGGTGGGCAATGCCTCCTTAATCTTCTCCACGAGTGATGACTTAATTTTAAGATTAGCCATCAAGCCATTCTGTCCTGGTAAAATAACCTCTATCTGAAGCTCCTGTAGATCTCTCAATAACTCGGGCTGCATCGTCAAGAAATAAGCCATAGGCTTCCTACTGAGGGCATCTGCCACGACATTCGCCTTCCCCGGATGGTACTGCAGATCTATGTCAAAATCTACCATCAATTCAAGCCAACGTCTTTGCCTCATGTTAAGCTCCTTCTGAGTATATATATACTTCAGATTTTTGTGATCTATAAAGATGTCTACTTTCTCCCCATAAAGGTAGTGCCTCCAAATCTTCAATGCAAAGATACCTGCTGCTAACTCTAGATCGTGTGTTGGGTAGTTCTTCTCGTGGACCTTCAACTGTCTCGACACATAAGCAATAACTTTGCCATGTTGCATCAAAACACATCCCAGTCCACTACCCGATGCATCACTGTAAACAACAAAACCTCCTGACCCTGAAGGAAGAGTCAAGACAGGTGTTGTTGTTAATCTTCTCTTCAATTCTTCGAAGGCCTTCTGGCAGTCTTCCGTCCATATAAACTCCTGGTCTTTGCGTGTCAGCTTCGTCATCGGTTCTGCGATCCTCGAGAAATTTTCTACAAACCTTCGGTAATATCCCGCGAGTCCGAGAAAACTTCTCACCTCTGCAACTGATGTGGGGGTAGGCCAAGTCTCTATTGCCACAACTTTCTCTGGATCCACTGAAAGTCCTTCTCCTGAGATAATATATCCCAAGAAAGGCACTTTGTCCATACAGAACTCACACTTACTGAGTTTGGCGTATAACTTCTCATGTCGCAAGGTCTCTAACACGATTCTGAGATGCTCCTCATGCTCTTCATGGCTCTTGGAATATATGAAAATGTCGTCAATGAAAACAACCACAAATTTATCTAAGAACTGATGGAAGACTCTGTTCATTAAACTCATAAACACTGCTGGCGCATTGATTAAACCAAACGGCATCACCAAGAACTCATAATGCCATACTTGGTCCTGAAAGCTGTCTTCGGTATGTCTTCCTTCCTTACTTTGATCTGATGATAGCCGGATCGAAGGTCAATCTTCGAGAATACCCTTGCACCACTCAATTGATCGAATAGATCATCAATGCGTGGTAAGGGATACCTGTTCTTGATGGTCACAGCATTCAGTGCCATGTAGTCAATGCATAACCGTACTGTTCCATCCTTCTTTGGCACAAATAATATGGGTGATCCCCAAGGTAAAATACTGGGCCGAATGAAACCCTTCTCCAGAAGGTCGTCAACCTGTTCTTTCAACTCCACTAACTCCTTAGGCGCTAGCCGATATACTGATGAAGTGATAGGCTCTGCTCCTGGAGTCAAATCTATTGTGAATTCTATTTCCCGATCAGGTGGTAAACCTGGAAGATCATCAGGAAATACATCCATAAATTCTGATATGACTCTTGGGTAACCTGTCTCTCCTTCTACAGATAGTACCCTAAGAGTAGGCTGAACTCCTTGCTCTACTGCTCCTCGGAGAAACTCGAATTCTGGATGTCCTGGCGGTCTAAATATAACCTGCCCAAGCCGACAATCAAGAGTCGCATGATACTGACTTAACCAGTCCATACCAAGTACAACATCATAGTCAGGCATAGAAAAGATCAGAAATTGGGCTCGCATCTCTCTCCCACAAACTACTACAGAACATGATCTACAGACGTCACTAACCGGAATAATTCCACCTCCCGTAAGAATTCTCTTCATCTTCGGAAGGGGTGCGGTAGCTACTCTATGGGTGGCTACAAAGCTAGCTGCTATAAATGAATGCGATGCTCAAGAATCAAATAATGCTACAGCTGGTAATAAAGCTACTAAAATAGTACCTGCGATGACCTCGCCCGCAGTAGCTTCCTGCTCAACAGCTAATGTGAATGCCTGGCATCTTCCCTGAGCTGGACCTCTCTACTGCTGCTGCTGCTGCTGAAATAGGGCTGCCTATGGAGCCAGTGGTGGTCTCTGCTGGTAGCCCCCTGTAGCTGGTGGTCCAACTCCTCCAGCTCCTGTCTGCTGTGCTCCTACTGCTGGATAAGCTGGTCGTGGTGCAGGCAAGGCTAGTCTCGGTGCTCCATCTCTATGTTTAGTGCAGTCTCTGGATAGATGCTGGTCTGATCCACAAAGCAGGCATAGTCCCAATTTATGCCTGCACTCTCTCTCAATGTGTCCTACCTTACCGCAGTGGTGACAGGTAGGAAGAGATATGGCCCTGTGTGCTGCTCTCTCCGGTATACTCCTCTGGAATCGTTTTGTAGAATCCCCAGGTGCTGTCTTGGTTGGTGCGGATGTGTTTGGCCTCTTCAGATTCGATTTCCTTCTAGTGACGCGCTCCATGCGTCGTGCTGCTGCAAGGACCTCGGTATAAGATGTAGGTGCGACTGAGCCAATCAATCTCTGAAGCTCGAACTTCAGTCCGTCAAAGAACTTTTCAGCTTTCTCTACCTCTGTCGAGATCAATGTTGGATCGAAGCGACTTAGGCGTATAAATTATGCGTTGTATTCTTCCACTGTTATATTGCCTTGGATGAGGCGGTTGAACTTGTCTCTGAGCTCTGATCATGCAACTGCCGGAATGTATATCTCTTGGAAGAGTCTGGAGAACTCTTCCCAAGTGACTCGGTCCTGTCCGAGCCTCCTTTCTTCTGCTAGCCACCAGTGATGCGCATTCTCAGTTAACTGCATTCTGACTGCAGTCATCCACTTCTCTCTCGGAAGTTCAAAGGCTTCCAACTGATGCTGAATGTTAGTGAGCCATTCATGAACTTCTATTGGCCCCTCTTTACCAGAAAATGTACAAGACTTGAGATGACAGAAATCGGTGATAGATCCCGTCGCTGTTCACCTCGTTGGTGGATTTGCCTGCTCCAATGCGGATACCAGGCTGGTCCTCAGATACTCTGCCTCCTGGCGATGGGCCTCTTGCTGAATCTGCTGCTGGGCCTGCATCATGGCATACATCATCTGGAACATCTGTTGCTCGTCCATGGCTTGTCCGGGGGGGGGGGAACTGGCATCTGGGGAGTGAACTGTGGTGGAGGTGGGATGTCATCTCTCCGGAACCTTGGATTAGACTGACCGGTTTGGTTGCTCTGCGATGCTTGTCCTCCATTCCCTAGAGTCACTCCGTCTGTGTAAGTAACCACAGCGTCGTGTGGCGTATCCAATGGAATCTCGTCTCCGTTCCTGAGATCCATTTCTCTGCAATCAAAAGATAAACTGTAAGAACGCTCAGAGGAATCAAACAGGATGCAAATCAAGTGACAATTCTGAGTTCGATATAGAGTTCAATAATGGTTTAATTAGTGGATGAGATTCTATAATTTATCCTATTCTTAGGGCAGGCTGGTTCGGTCCCTAAGTTGAAACCGAACGATTTAGTCGTAGACCTGCATGGGCCACCACAAAAACCATATCACGCCCCAGTCCCAAAATACCGAGGGACCGGACGCGTGGCAATGGCAAGCAGTATGCACTGATGGACAACCCAATTTAATGGATCCATCAGGGCATACTTAAGCTGTAAAATCAAGTCTACGACAATCATGGTACAACTAATCTCATCCACACAAGATATAAAATGTGATCCACAGAATAATAAGGAATGTAAATCATCAGCTTGTCTCAACAAAATGCTTCGGGGAACAACCCGATAAATATCTAATACAATGGTTCAACAGACCAGAAAGTAAATGACTGAAATAAATAATAAATACTGAGCATGAACATGGATGCTCAGGAGAAGTCCTCGGCTAACACCTCATCCTCGGATGGCGGTACAGCTCCTGCTCCGATCCCGTATACCTCGGGGTAGATCTCGTCCTCAAATCCTGGGACATAATCCGGATCCAGGTCCTCAGGGGACATAGCAAGGTACAAGAAAGCTCGTGCCAACATAAATGCAGTACAGAAAATAAATGGAATAAATAGGGCAAGTAAGTAACCATCTAAGTGGAAATGCAAGTGAGAGCAGCACGAGTACTCAGGCTGATCCACTACAAGCTCTGTGTCGGGGAGCCGGTAGTGGTAATAAACACGTAATGTGCCTAGCTCTGCTACGAGAGTCTACGGCCTCACAATAGTAGTAGATATATATAGAAAATAGCCTGTAGCCTGTGTGTCTCTTCCCACCCAATGTAACCACGCATATCATGACCATAACGTCTCATGTCCATGTCAAGCGGGATCATCACTAATGCAACAAGTCATATGTATCTATGAATATAGTATCTCTGTCAAGTCCTGTATCCTATATAGAATCACCACGAGTATCTCCGGAATATCCTGTCTCATGAACAGTGTCAAGTGTTCTGGGTCATATGGTACTTGATAAGACAAGTACGAGAATATAAAGTGTCACGAATGTCCATCTCTAAATGACAGTACCCAACACTGCGTACAGTGTTGGCACCCGACTGGTAATCGGACGCTAAGTACGTCACACGGTCCTAGGGTGAGCATGCACAGCAATATAATAAAGCAAGGAAAATATATAACAATACTGCAGGGTTTGGCAAGGTACACTTGCCTGATGTTTGAATATCCACAATCGTCCCGGTATCAGTGAATCCTGTGGGTACTCCTTCAAAAGCTGTAATAAACATCACCAACCATCTCAGAAGATGTCAAATAGCTAGAAATGCCTGTCCTTACGTCCAATTTGGACACAGGGGCAAAAAGGTCATTTTCGGGCCAAAGCGGGATCCACATGTGGCCCACTTTGCACCAAAAAGCGTGTCAGGGTCAAAGGTCTCCAAATTCCTCAAACTCAGTGTCTACAAGTCAGGAACGATGATACGAACCCAACAGAACTTCCAAAATTGGATTTCGATGAGCCGGTCACAAAATCGCCCGTCAAGTGGAGCCGGTGGGGCCCACGATACGCGATTTTGTCAACGTTCTCAGAATCGAACCAAACTTGGGTTACAGGACCAGCGTATTGCTACGAGTCTGATGGCATAAGTTTTGTCTCGATCCGACGTGTGTACACAAAGTTACAGCGTATTCTAAAAAAGTCAGATACGGGGCGTTGTCCGCGGATACGCACTGATTCCGGTGTGCTCACGCATCCAAATCAGCTTCTGCGAAATCCCGCACGTGCGTATCAACGACACGCACATATCTGTGAAGACCGTACGCGACCAAGTCATCCCGTTTGGCGGAGCGTACTCAGTTCCGGGGTGAATCGGGGCATTATTTTTCCTATTTTTGGATCGCAGTGTGCGATCACCACAGGACGCGATGCACCGAACGGGTTGCACGGGCACCAAGAGGATTATACTGTCTATGCGTAAAAACTGACAGAATTGAAATCGGAGTTGTGAGTTGGGAGAAATCGGTACCTGAACAGGGCTCCGTGAATCTGAGTTTTCACGCGTCCGAGCGTCAACTTCGTGTCCTGCGACCGAGTTGCTGTGTCCAGACTAGGGTTCAGGATTCCGTCGATAAACCGGCAGAGAGGGGCTGCTCTGGTCGGCGAGGGGCGGAGGGAACGTTGGCCGGCTGTGCTCGATCGACCGGAGCAGTTCTCGCGGTTGCGACTCGGCGCCTGGAGGGAGCGGGGCTGTGGACCCTGACCGGAGCAGTCTAACATAGGGGAGTCGAGCGGGGAGTCGTCGGCTGTAAGGCGGAGGCGTCCCGGGGGTCAGGACTGGACGGGGGTGGCTGCTGTCAGGGTCCGGTCGTTGACGGAAGCGGCGTCGAACTCGGCCATGCGGAGGTGGGGGTCGGGCTCGGCGTGAGGGGAGTCGTCGCCTGAGGAGAAAGAGCGAGGCGGCTGTGGGGTAAGTCGACGGCGGCGGTGAGAAACTCGTCCAGGCGTCTGCGAAAGGAAATCTCAAGGTGGCCGCTGCCTAGGGCACGAACGTCGAGGCACATTTATAGGGTGAACAGTAAACTCGGCAGCTAGGGTTCCCAAATGGGTTTCTGGTCGGGTTTAGCTCGGATACTGTTTAGTATCAGTCTTCTCACATATATTACTTCCCTACTTATGACACTCATATACACCTATACTCTGAATTAGAGTATAATATGGAGACACTTTTGAATGGCATTGCCTCCCTCTCGAGTACACCACTCAATGTTGGTACTCAACTCCAACTAAACCACCTTATTCCCCTTTCAACCTACAACTGCAGACCACCCAACTTAACTCGAGCCTATAGCAACATTCATAGATACTTGTCACACTCCAAATACCCTCAAGGCACACCAAGAAACCTTTCCCCACCATACTCATACTCATTTAACACTCACCCCCAATCACAACACTTACACCACTTGTTGTGAGACTCGTCTCACAGTATTCGTATTTTATGCGGATACGTATTTTGCACTATTTATTATATTTTATTGGATCTCGTGGAAGCTCAAAAATCTCAAAATTGAAACTTTATAACCCGACCAGCATACCGGCGGTATACTCCAGTATATCGACGGTATACCATCCTTCAGATTATCGTTTTACTTTTGAGATATTTTCGAGATATTTTTGTGAGATATTTTTGATAAATATTTTGAAGCATTCTATTATCCATTAGTTTCTTGGTTTTGTTTTGAGCAGTTGAGATTGATTTAGATCGAGTTGTCGATCGCTGATGAGGCAGATCTAATGGTCACGATTAAATAACCTCTTATGTATATGGAATTAGATTTTCATTCTTTTTCTCTTTTCTCTCCCTTTTCTCTACATCCTTTCTCTCTTGAGCTTGGAGCTTAGTCTTGAGACTTGGAGTATGGTTTCTGAACCACTTTTTGGTGGTAGATTAGAATATTTATGCTGGAAGCTCGTTTTAGGCAAGTACACCTTGTCGATTTTGTGAACTTCCAATATTTTTCTTGCTATTTTTATTTTCTAGAGTTTTTTTAGTTGCTTATTTTTTATAACTTGTTTTAATATAGTTGTTACTTACATAGTTTCTAGTATTGTGACGGTTTTGATTTTAATTTTTGGTAGAATCTTGTTCCGTCCCATTTTGGTAACTCGGTTTCGGAAATGGCACCGGAGTTGTGATCGTGAGTTTTAGTCCATATCATGATATGAGACTAACCCCTATACTTGACTCCTGGTTAGACTTGGTTATGGTAATTTTTGGGATTTAATTTTGGACCCGAAGATCAGACATGACTTGACTTTAGCCTAGTTTAGTATTGCAAATCGGCATACCAACGGTATATTACAGTATACTGATTTTGACCGACTTGTAATCCCAAAAACCTTTCGTGAACCTTATCGTCATACTGACCGTATACTACAGTATATCGATGGAATACCGATCCTGGCTGACTATGTTATCCGACCTCAGATATTTGTTTTTGTTGGCATACCGAAGATATACTTCAGTATACTGATGGTATATCGATTTATGGAACTTTGTTTTCCAGAACCTTTTTTGCCTACTTGGAACGACATATCGACAATATACAATAGTATACTGACGGTATACCGATAGTGCTCTTTCTTTTGTATTTCTTGGATTTTTTTGATTTTATTTTAATTCTTCTGGCATTGTTTGGACATGTGGTGACTTGACATGACTTGGCATGACATAGCATGGCTCCATTCGACATGACTTAACATGGTTTCACTTAGTTTTACCTGGATTCCCTTGACTTTATATGGATTTACTTGGTTATACCTGGCTTTACATGGCATGACCTAGCTTCACTTGCTATCACATGGCTTTATTGATTGTCGTGGCTTACATGAGTCTGTTTGTGAAGTGAATATTAAACCTTACATATTCTGTATTTATGTCTAGGTTGGATTCTGCAGAGTGCCACACCCAAAATTCTACAAGAATATGCTAAGGTTAAACAACTAAAAATTTACATAGATCGTAGCTAGAGATTTTCCTAGGTTACATGCAGTCCCGGTTCCCCATAGCAAAGGGTTAAGGAATATCATGTTGGGTATCATGTGTAGTGTCATTAGGAGTATCTGTGGCTGTTTTGAGCGATTGGGTAACCTGGATGGACTGCAGGGGCATGCAAGGAACTCTAATCTCGTATTGTATTTTGCTAGTAATTAGGTTTTTTGATAACCCTAGTTAGATAAAGTATCAAACCGTACTTATATAATTGGTCGTGAATTGACATGTGATGTTATAGTCTAGGCTTATAAATGAGATTATACCCCTTTACCTTCTGCACTTTTAATCTTATTGCTTACTAGTTCAGGATAAGTCACATATTTGCTTGCTACAGTTTACTTATGATATCTAGAGTTCATTCATTTTCAGACTTTTACTTTCAGTCTTTGTATTACTTGTATTGTTAGTTTAAGTTCCTAGTTGGCTTTCTTTGTAGTACTTGTTATTTAGGATCTGACCCCACTAGTTTTGCATGGCCAAATTCAATAGCAGCACCGGGGATCTTTTATACTTTTATGAGGATGGTGACCACCAGGAGCACCAGACCACCTGAGTGGATTTTCTAACTTTTTTACTCTGCTGTACATTCTACTTTTGTTGGCGTTTAGCCACCGAGCACGTGTTAGCACATGTTTTGGTTTGACTGTTAGCCTATGAAAATGACATGATTGGCGTATCCTAGGGTTGATCATGTATGACTTAGACTCTAGCTAGTATATTCATTTTGTGTTTACTAGCTTCATGATCATCTATGTATATATAGTTTGGGATGCTTAACTATTATATGTCAGCTGATCTTGCATCTTACCTTTTGTTCTGTTGTGCTTGTGATTGAGACACTAGGGTCTGTTGGACCTAGGCTTAACTGTTGGTTTGTAGTAGTAGTCTCCCATGTCGTACAGCTTTACTGTATATTCGGAGTACTGGTGTGATCCATGTATATGTAGTTGGCCATTGTCTGTCTCCACTCTCCAGTATTTTGGTTCTGGGGTGTGACATGGTTTGTGTGGTGGCCCATGCGGGTCTGTCTGAGCAGAGTTGGTCTATTTTATAAATATATGGGGGTTGTTGCTATTGTTAGATATCTCAATCCTAAACTGATTTCCTTGATCCCTAGTCATTATCTCTATCCATGATCCTTGATTTGTTATCTGCTTTCATCATTGATCTATCATATTCTTTGACTTGACTCTTGTGTCCTTAATTTTTAGGGGCAATTTCCCAGTTATTATCGGCCAGATGGTTCAAGTGCAGCACAAGGAGATTCAGCATTAGGGAGTCTAGCGTATTCCTAGGAATCAGCCTCAGCACTCACGGGAAGAGTCTAGAGTAGATCCCGAGGCAGATCAGTCGATAGTACCAGACCAACAGGCAGCACCAGTGCTCCCAGTTTAGCACGAGCAGCCATAGGGTATTGTTCGAGCACTGATGGATGTCCTACGAGATTTTATGATGACCTAGCAGCACCAAAGTAACGTACTCACTCAGTCAGTCCAAACAGCGTTGGGGCGAGGTGGTTCTCAGATCCATAATTCTGCGACCAGCTTCAAGCATCTTAGTCCTCCGTACTTCTATGGTACAGAGAACATGATTTAGTTCGATACTTGGTTGCAAGATACTGAAGCCATCTTGGAGGTAGCAGGGACTCCTGCTAAGGAGCACGTAGCAGTAGTGAGGCTAAAGTTATTGGGTTTGGCCCGTGATTGGTGGACAGTGCAGGAGAGTACTCTTACAGCACCGATCCCATGGACGGTCTTAAGTAAGAGGTTTCAGGCGATACACTTTAACGCGGTGGCGCGTTACGATCTTCTACATAGGTTTAACAGCCTTAGGCAGGAGGGAAGGACCATCGACGACTATGCGGTAGAGTTTTCGAGGCTTAGTTGGCTTGCCCCCACTTTGGTGGCCACTGAGTAGGAAAGGGCGAGGAGTTTCCAGTAGGGACTCCATTTAGAGATTATCTTAGCGGTGGAGCAATATGAATTCCAGAACTTCAATGCTGTGATGCGGGCAGCTAAGAAGTATGAGTATACATCGCAGAGGATTACATATCGAGTTGGGAGCCAGAAGAGGCCTAACATTTTAGGAGGACCAGCATCCCAGTCATTAGCACCAGCTCCAGCAGTTTGAACCCTGACGATTGGATCTCCGAAGAGGACGATATCATCTCAGCAGTCTTCCCAGATGCATCCTCAGTATAGGCAGTCATCTTCTTCCTTCCGTAGTTATTTCCATTACGAAAAACCTAGGCATGTAGTGTTAGAGTGTCATAGGGGACATGGATTATGCTTGATATGTGGGGCATCAGAACACCTGATCGGAGCATGTCCCCAGAGGAACCAGACTGAATCATTATCCGTCTAGTCAGTAGTTCGACCAGCAATGCCGCAGTTGAGGGCATACCGGTGCAGCAGCAGCATACTCAGAGGCCTTTTTCCCTACAGGCTTAGGCATTCCAGCAGCATAGGCCGCAGTAGTATGTGTAGGCCTATTCACATGCAGGACCTAGAGGTCAATAGCAAAGGGCAGGGTCAAGCTTTCTTGCTATTGATAGAGGAGGTCGTGGCAGCAGGAGAGGTGGTCGCAAGTACCATTCTCGTTCATTTTTATTCGGCTTCAGCTTTATTTGATTCTGGTGCATCGCATTTATTCATATCTGCAGATTGGAGTCCGAGACCTTACTTTTAAGGTTGAATATACTTACTGGTAAAGATATCGTAGGAGTAGATAAAGTTTATCCCTCGTGTATAGTCATAGTATGTGAAAGAGAGTTTCTCGCGAGGCTGGTAGAGTTTTCTATGGACGATTATGATATCGTCCTAGGGATGGATTGGTTGAGTGCGAGATACGCAATGATAGATTGTCGTGCCGACAAGGTTATCTTTCATGTACCCGGGGAGGAGTTCTCATTCTTGAGAGGTGCAGTAGAGTTACCGATGGTTACATTGATGATGGCAGAAGCAGATGAGGCACAATTTCTAGGATAATTTTCTCGATGTATTTCCTGACGAGCTATCAGATGTACCACCAGCTAGAGATATGGAGTTCTACATTGATCTAATCCCGGGAGCTGAGCCAGCTTCAGAGAGAGTTTACATGATGTCACCATCCGAGTTGTAGATTTTGTACCGGACGATTGAGGACTTGAGAGCCAAGGGATTCAATAGACCTAGTGCATCGCCTTAGGGAGCCCCGTTACTTCTAGTTAAAAAGAAGGATGTTTCGTTGCTTTTAGTTATTGATTATCAAACACTAAATGCGATAATCATTAAGAACAAGTATCCCTTGCTCATGATAGATGACTTGTTTAATCAGCTCAGTGTGGCAGAAGTTTTCTTTAAGATTGATTTTCGGTCTGGGTATCATCAGATCAGAGTCAGAGAGCAAGATATACCCAAGATGATATTTAGATCTAGATATGATCATTGGGAGTTCCTAGCTATGCCATTTAGAGCGACCAATGCACCAACTTTATTCATGTCTCTCATAAATAACATCTTCAAGCCTTACCTAGACTAGTTTGTGGTAATATTTATTGATGATATCTTGGTCTATAGTCCGAGTGAGAAAGAGCATGAACAACATCTTCGCATAGTTCTTCAGATTCTTCGAGAACAACAACTATATGTGAAGTTTAACAAGTGTGAGTTCTGGCTTAATCATATATCATTCTTGAGACATATCATCTCTGATGAAGGAGTCAAGGTGGATCCCAAGAAGGTGGAGGCCGATACCTCGTACAACTTCAGATGTATGCAATTGTCTCGGCCTGGCAGGCTACTACAGACGGTTTATAGCAGACTTTGCTAGGATCTTCGCACCCTTGATATGGAAGATATGTAAGGTTGTGTGCTTTGAATGGTCAGATGCTTGTCAGTCTTCTTTTGAAAAGCTCAAGCAGAGTTTGATTTTGGCTCCAATTCTGACACTTCATGTGGGACTAGATGGGTTCACAATGTATTGTGATGCTTCAGGAGTAGGACTTGGGTGCATCCTTATGTAGCATGGCAGAGTGATACCTTATACGTCTCGACAGCTTTGTCAAGACCATGAGAAGAGTTAGCTGATGCATGATCTTGAGCTTGCAGCAGTAGTGTTTGCACTTAAGATCTGGAGGCATTACCTTTATGGTGATAGAGTGGAGATCTTCACAGACCGCAGATCATCACAGATCATAATGTATTTACACAAAAAAGCTCAACATATGGGAGAAGAGGTGGCTAGAGTTATTGACGGACTATGATCTTGACCTTTAGTATTATCCAGGGAAGGCCAATATAGTAGCAGATGTCGTGAGGAGGAGAGGGGAGGAGGATCTTACTTCTTGACGGAGCAACATCATATCTTAGAGGATCTGCAAGAGATGGGTATCAAGGTAGTAATATCTAGCGATACCGGTTTGATGGCGAGTCTGCAGGTTCAGTCTTCTATAGTTTAGAGGATTAGAGCATAGCAGACAGGTGATGTCAGGCTTCAGCGACTCAGATCAGAGTGTGCGACAGGAAGCAGACCAGAGTTAAGCATTCATGAGAATGGGACTCTCAGGTTTGGGAGTCGACTTTGTTTGCCAAGAGGAGATATCTGGCATAAGATTATGACAGAAGCCCATAGTTCTCAATACTCAGTTCATCCAGGAGGGATGAAGATGTATCAAGATATTCATCAGCACTTTTGGTGGAATGGTATGAAGACGGAGATAGCTCGGTTTATTTTTCGATGTTTAGTCTGTCAATAGGTTAAGGCTAGATATCAGAGACCGGCCGAACAACTTCAACAATTATTGATCCCGGAGTGGAAGTAGGACTATATTACTATGGACTTTGTGACCAATATTCCTTTATCCCCGTTTGGCAAAGATGTTATATGGGTTATAGTGGATCGACTCACAAAGGTTGCCACTTTCTTCCTTTCATGGTGGGCCTGTCTACAGAGGAGCTAGCTGAGATGTATTTGAGGCTGATATTCAGATTACATGGTATATCCGTTAGCATAGTCTCGGATAGAGATTCTCGGTTCACGTCATATTTCTGGAAGAACCTTCAGCAAAGTCTGGATACTAGGTTGAAGTTCAGTTCAGCCTATCATCCGTAGACAGATGGGCAGTCAGAGCATACTATTCATACTTTAGAGGATATGATATAATCATATATGCTTGATTTCGATGGTTCCTGGGAGGAACACCTACACTTAGTAGAGTTCTCCTACAATAACAGCTTTGATGCGAGAATTCAGATGGCACCCTTCGAGGCTTTGTATGGTAGGAGTGTAGATCGTTGTTAGCTTGGTATGACCTTGGTGAGAGGCAGATGCTTGGTTCAGAGATGGCTGCTCAGTCAATTGGAGTAATCAGGTAGATAAAAGAGTGTCTCAGAGTGTCTCAGGATTGCCAACGTCATTGGACAGATCACCACCGTCGTCATCTTAAGTTCTCTGTCGGTGACCATGTATTTTTGAGGATTTTGCCTATTCATGGGTTTATCAGATTGGAGTACGGGGAAAGCTTAGTCCTAGATAAATAGGCCCGTTCAATATTCTCGAGCGAGTTGGAGACGAATCTTACAGACTGGATCTTCCGCCGTTGCTTCATGAGGTACATGACGCCTTTTACGTATCTCAATTGCACCGGTATATGCCAGACCTAAGCTATATCCTAGATCATTCTGAGTTGGTCATTGGTATCGACCTATCATATGAGGAGAGGCTCATGTCTTTTTTGGACCAGAGGGAAAAGGTTCTCAATAACCGGACTATCCGATTAGTTTGGGTTGCTTGGGGGCATCAATCACTGGGCGAGTCAACTTGGGAGCACGAGGATGATAAACATGCTCGTTACCCATTTTTTTGACTTGGGAGGTATACTTATCCGTATACCAGTGTCTTGTCTTAGCTAGTGCATGAGATTGATTGTTAGCTTATCTGTTATGCCCATTATTGCTTTATCTTCTCTGGTTCTCTGTTGTTGTCCAGGAATTTCCTGCTTACATGAGTTTCCTGATTAGATTAACTTGCTTGATATTTTTAGATCCTTGTGGAAATTTTGAGGACAAAATTTTTCTAAGGAGGAAAGGGTTGTGAGACTCTTCTCACAATATTCGTATTTTATGCGGATATGTATTTTGTACTATTTATTGCATTTTATTGGATATCGTGGAAGCTTAAAATTTTTTAAAACTGAACCTTTACTACCCGACCGGCATACCGGCGGTATACTCCAGTATACCGACGGTATAGCGTCCATCAAATTATTGTTTTACTTTTAAGAAATTTTTGTAAGATATTTTCGATAGTTATTTTGATGAATAGTATTTGAAGCATTCTATTATCCATTGGTTTCTCGATTTTGTTTTGAGCGTTTGAGATTGATTTATATCGAGTCGTGGATCCCTGACAAGGCAGATCCAACGGTCGCGATTAAATTACCTCTTCTATATTTAGAATTCAATTTTCATTCTTTTTCTCTTTTCCCTTTTCTCTTTTCTCTTTCCATCATTTCTCTCTTGAGCTTGGAGCTTAGTCTTGAGACTTGGAGTATGGTTTCTGAACTCCTTCTTGGTGGTGGATTAGAAAATTTAGGCTGGAAGCTCGCTTTAGGCAAGTACACCTTGTCGATTTCCTGAACTTCCAATATTTTTCTTGCCATTTTCGTTTGATGGAGTTTTGGTAGTTGCTTATTTATTATAACGTGTTTTACTACAGTTGTTCCTTGCATGGTTTCTAGCATTGTGACAGTTTCGATTTTAATTTTGGGTATAGTCTTTTCCCGTCCCATTTTGGTAACTCGGTTTCAAAAATATAACCGGAGTTGTGACTGTGAGTTTAGTCCATATCATGATATGGGACTTACCCCTATACATGACTCCTGGTTAGACTTGGTTATGGTAAATTTGGGATTTTATATGGGACCCGGAGATCAGACATGACTTGACTTTAGCCTAGTTTTGTTTTGTAAATCAGCATACCGGCGGTATACTACAGTATACCGATGGTATACCAATTCCGACCGACTTGTAATCCAAAAACCTTCTCTGAAGCTTATCGTCATACCGATGGTATACTACAGTATACCGACGGAATACTGATCCTGGCCAACTATGTTAACCGACCTCAGGATGTTTGATTTGACCGGCATATCGATGGTATACTTCAGTATACCGATGGTATACTGATTTGTGGAACTTTGTTTTCCATAACCTTTCTTTCCTACTTGGAACGACATACCGAGGTTGTCACGCCCCAGTCCCAAAATACGTAGGACCAGAAATACGTGACACGCCAGCTACGCATTCGACCAGACTCTGGTCTGACTCGAATACGTATAAGCTGTAATAAAAAGGGCACTATCTAGATATTCCATAAATGTAAACCTCTATGTCTCAATCCACAATGTACATCAGTCTACAAGAAAAAGCTATATGTGCTAAGGTCGGCCGCCCAATAACACACTAACTCGAATAGACTCGAGAAGAAGTATGAGTCTACAAAACTAGGCTAAAACAGCAGATGAATAAACAATGTATAATAATCATAGTGCCGGTAGATATAATGTGAGTACCTGGTACCATGCTCGCAAGATATGCCACTCCATCAGTATCTCCAAGTGCTCCGTAATCGTCTATGCTGCAAAACTGGCAGGGAACCAGGTCCTCAGAGGGACGTAACAAGGTACAGAAATATAACATGCCAAGTAAACAGAAAGTACAAGTGCACGACAGGGTACTCTATCATAACCAACTAGTGTGACACAGTTTAAAGACAACGTTCGACGCGTGGGCTGTCCAAAATAAAACCGTAGCTCCGGACACGGAAACACACGACACGTACCGCAGCTCCGGGCAAAGAGTCACACGGGTGGAACAACTATACTAGAAACAGGTATCACTAGAAACAGGTATCACTAGAAAATACTACATATATATAAGCTCGTGCAGAGTAGCCCAAACGTCTAGTAACTGTCTTCCCCTTCCCAAGCGGTCAACGATTGTGCGTTGTACCTGAACCTCTAACTACAGTCTCGACACAAGGAATAACTCAACAGACGCGACCCTAAGGTCGTCCCAGTCTCTGGTCATGATGTCAGTATCAGGATACAGGAAATCTGGCACGATCATAGTGTATGAGTGTGTCCTGGGGTATCGATGTACTCTGGTACGTACATCGAGGTGCTATGAAGCATCTAGTATTTATTCTAAGACGTTAAGTCGAATGTCAACACCCGGTGGCGATCCGGACGGGAAATATCGAACGTCAACATAACTACGTGCACAATATACATAACGAAACAATAAATATCTGTAAACTGAAATACAGGGTGGCAAGGTACACTTGCCTGCGTGCGGCTGCTGATGAGGGGGATCTGGTACTGCGTCCAAGTCCTCAGGTCCCGTAGTACCTAGAAACGAGATACAAGTTCAATCAATAAGCTATCACGTGGCAAGCAGGGATATGACACACGTCTAAACATATGCTCAGACTCGGCTACAACTCACAGGGACACGACGCTAGAGGGTTGACCAAGGTTGACTAAGGGTTCATTATAAATACGATCAATCACTTGTTTAATACCATCAGAACAATCCTCAATAATATACCATCATCTTATCATTCGTCTTAAAACTACTCCTCGATCAATTTTATTACAATTCCTCAGTCTTACTATATTCATCACGATATTCTGTTAATCTAACCCCGATCAAATCCTCGATTTCACCTCAGTGTTCACAGATGTTAACATGCACATTTACCATCATTCCTAAAATAAACAATTAATTAATTTATTATAACTCTTGAATATGTACACTTACTATGATTTCAAAATAAAACTTTGCCTCGATCCAATGCACTATTATTTCCATTTATCAATAATCGACCAATCCTTAGATATCACGACATACACTTAAACAACGACCAATATTTCATACAATAATACGTATTCATCCCTAACAATTTTCATTCGATATTTAAAACCCAACCTCAATATGTATCACCTATCCAATCATCACATGCATATACTTCCATTCATATGTAAACCCTCAATATTTAACTTAGCAATTACCATCAATTGCATATATTTAAATGCAATAAACTCTAAAACTCTTACATGTACAAATCTAAAATAGCTCAATACACTAAACCTCTTAAATCTTAACCCTAATCATGAATACACTACTCATGGAGAGGGAGAGTATTACCTCGGAGGCGGGGGTTGCTGGACGGAGGGTGGTCGTGGGGTGGTCCTGCTGGTGGTGGTGATGATGACGATGGTGGAGTCGACCGGAGGGAAGAGGCATGGTGCTTTGGGTGGTGGTACAATGGGGAGGTTGACAGGGAAGTTGGTCGAGATGGTGGTGGTACCTGGAGCTGATGACCGGAGGAGGTGGCTCATGGCAGCGGGGCAGATGTTGTGGTGGCATTGGTGTGTGAAGGTGGAGAAGTCGGAGTAGAGGGACTTGGCCGGAGCAGTCGAGGTGGGCTCGTGGCAATGGCGGATGGTCAGGGAAGAAGCCGGAGCTCGTGGAGTAGGCCGGACGGGGGTCTCGGTCGGGGGGTTGCAGGTACAGCCGCCGGGATGTGGAGTCGAGGGGTGGCTGCATAGGTGGAGTAGAGTCGGGCTGCTGGCTTGCTGTGGCTGGAAGCAGCGGCGCCGGAGCTGGTTGCAGCGGGCCGAGCTGCGGGTGCGGGCTCGCTGTGTCTTGCCGACATGGCCAGAGGGGAGGTCAGCCGCCGGAGCAATGGGAAGCGGCTCGACGCAGGTTGGCACCGCCGGAGCAGTGCTGTCGAGTGCGGGGTGCACCGCCGGAGTCGGGCTGATGGGGAGGAACTATGCTGGAGTCGGGGTCACTGGCCGGAGGGAGTCTTCCCATGAAGAAGGAGGGAAGAAGAAGAAGATAGGAAGAAGAAGAAGAAAAATGAAGGAGGAAGAAGAATAATATAAGTATGGAGGTGGTGGTTCGGTTTTCCATGTAGAGGAGAGAGGTTTCCACACCTAGGAATTAGGGCCGGTGGGATGTGTGTTGAGGGTGAGGTGAAGAGTTATTTTATAGGAGAGTGTGTTGGCTAGATGGAGGGTTGAGATGCTCTCATTTGAAATGAGTGGTGAAGATTTATCATGAAGGGGGAGTGGGTTTCTTCATGAAGGGAATGAGGGAATTGAGATTGGGACCCTATTTTGGGACCCTCTCAATTAATCATGACCAATAGGATGTGGCCAACAATTTAATAATTGCAAATAAGCCCCCGTAAATTCGGGAATTTGCATGGACACATGAAATGACGCAAAAATTGCGGAGAAAAATATATTTAGAAATTGTCATGGTGAGGGGGTATTGTGCGTTAGGCGCGGGTCTAATTTGAAGGGCATTGGGATTAGTTTAGGATTAAAATAGAATTTACAAAGTTGGTAAATCTCGATTTAATTAGAGATAACGCGTTCCGCAATTTAATTTAATTGGGGCCCGCGGGGTCAAAATTTGGAAATGGCGCAAAAGCCAAAAATGGTGGGGGCTTGGAGTCAGTCTTGGGCCCTTTTGTTGGTCCGGCTCAACAGGTTAAGTTGGTATCCCAAAATTTAGAGTAACGACACAGGAGTCCAACACCGAATTAAATATGAATTTCGGATTCGATAAATTGTGCAATTAATTTAGTGCACAACGGAATCTGACTTTTTGTGACGGAAAAGTCCAGTGCCTAATTTGGCGAGTTGAGTCGAGTATACAATATTTGTACGGAATTTATGGGCTGATAATGGGCTCTGAATAATTAGACAAAGATAGGGTGTGCCAATGTTTTAAATTAATTGGATTAAAATTCCAGGTAAATATCCTCTACTCTAAACCTCAACATCTATCATCAAAAATTTTCCAGATCCACTCTAACTATCTACAGAATAAATCGAGGGGGTTTACAGAGGTATACTACAGCATACCGATGGTATACTACAACATACCGACGGTATACCGATCGTGCTCTTTTTTTGTATTTCTTGGATTTTCGTGATTTCATTTTGATTCTTCTGGCAATATTTGGACACGTGGTGACTTGACATGAATGGCTCCATTCGACATGACTTGATACTATTTTACTTGGTTTTACCTGGATTCTCTTGGCTTCACATGGATTTACTTGGTTATACCAGGCTTCACATGACATGACCTGTCTTCACTTGGTTTCACTTGGTATCACATGGCTTTATTGATTGTCGTGGCTTACATGAGTCCGTTTGTGCAGTTAATATTAAACCATATCTATTATGTATTCATATCTAGGGTAGATTTTGCGGAGAGCCACATCTAGAATTCTACAAGAATATGCTATGGTTAAACAACAAGAAATTCACATAAATCATAACTAGAGATTTTTCTAGGTTGAATGCAGTCTCGGTTCCCCATAACAAAGGGCTGACAAATATCATATGGAGTATCATGAGGAGTATCTTTGTCTGATTTGAGCGAATGGGTAACCCGGACAGACTACAGGGGCATGCGATCTGAAGGAACTCTAGTCTCGTGTTGCATTTTGCTAGTAATTAGGTTTGTGAAAACCCTAGTTTGATAAAGTATCAAGCCGTACTTATTAGATTGGCCATGAATTGACATGTGATGTTATAGTCTAGGCTTATGAATGAGATTACACCCATTTACTTTTCGCACTTTTAATCTTATCGCTTACCAGTTCAGGTTATTTCACATATTTGCATGCTACAATTTACTTATGATATCCTGAGTTCATTCATTCTCATACTTTTACTTTTATTCTTTGTATTGCTTATATTATTGGTTTAAGTTCCTAGTTGACCTCCTTTGTGGTACTTGTTATTTGGGGTCCGACCCCACTGGTTTTGCAAGACCAGATCCAGTAGCAGCACCGGGGAGATCTTCCGCATTATCCTGGGGATGGTGACCACCAGGAACACCAGATCACCTGAGTGGGTTTTCTTACTTCCCCACTCTTCTTTACATTTTACTTTTTTTGGCATTTAGCCACCGAGCATGTGTTAGCTCATGTTTTGGTTTGACTATTAGCCTATGGGCAATGACATAATTGGCGTATCCTAGGGTTGATCATGTATGACTTAGACTCTAGCTAGTATATTCATTTTGTGTTTACTAGCTTCATGATCATCTATGTATATATAGTTTGGGACGCTTTACTATTATATATCAGCTGAACTTGCATCTTGTCATTTGTTCTGTTATGCTTGTGATTGAGACACTAGGGTCTGTTGGACTTGGGCTTAACTGTTGGTTTGTAGTAGTAACCGGTACAACGCTGGCAACAACCAACCAAGCAGATGGGAAGCCGGACAGGATGGGGGGTGCAAACGACTCCACCGACGCGGCCCCGAGAGGGGAGAGGAGAGGGGATAAGGATAATCCACACTGCTGAATAGCAGAGTAGGGACCGCCTGGTGCAAGGAAACTGCTGACCTAGGTATGGTCGAAGTAGCCAGAAACTCCCCTGGAAGCGGAAGGGGAAGAGAGCTCGAGGGGAGAGGAGGGCAATCTCCAAAGTGGAGGAGAGAGGGACGGGAAGGATATGGACTCTCCATCTCTGCCCCTATGGGCGATCTGTCCCTATGGGCGATAGGGAGGGGCAAAACCAGGAGAGCGAGGATGCCCTAGCTCTAGCCGCCATAGGGAGCATCCACCAAATATATAACCAAGTAAGGAACCTTTATTATATATATATATATATATATATATATATATATATATATATATATAAGGTAAAGCAGTATACAAGGATGTATCGATACATAACAGACAAGTGCATTATAATTGTGAAAGTTGTTTATTTTGGCTTTGGCTTTACCTGGTATAGCATGCCATATTAACATGCTCACTTACTTAAAAAAATTACTCCTAGATTACCGTAATTTGATGGACATTGGACATTCTATATTTCCATTCCAACCCTACATTAACTTGTATTTAACGCCTGTTGCTTACTTACAGTTTAACATCTGCTATTTTTTCTTGCAAAATAATTCGCCTGCTATTTTTTTGACGTTTTAACGCCTGATGTTTTATTTTGACATAAACGTATGTTGTGTTTTTTTGACACTTACACCTATTTTTTTTGGACACGAACGTCCGCCAAGACCAACTACTCATTTACACTTAACCAATTTTTTTAATAATAATATATATAAAATTTAATAATATTTTTTGTTTTCTAATATTTATATTTATTGGTTTTAATGTAGAAAAGTGAACGAATTTTGTTGTTGTTGTGATAGTTTATCATATTAGCCTGATATCTAATATTTACAGTAGTTTGAATATCATTATTTTCCTTTCATTTTCAAAATTATATTCGAATATTTACGTTAATTTGAATATCACCTATCGAAAATATAAGCAAATCTCATAATTTTGCTTTTTAATGAATATCATGAACCTACTATCCAATTGAGGAAAATCTTAAAGCAGGCTCAAGATGATCTGAATATCATTTTTTCATTCAATATTAATATTTTCCGTGTTAAAGGAAAAAGAATTCTGGATTGTGATATATATTTGGTGGTTGATTACGGTTAACATATAATTATCTAATTACCGTTAATTTATTACAAAAGTTATAAGTGTGTAATCTATATTCAAATCATTATTACTCTAATAATATACAAATATATTTACTTTATTTACTTATTTTATTTTCCAATAATATACAACTATACATATTAATATGTATTTTTTAATACAATATGCATTACGCATTCATCGAAATAATCTTGATTGCATTGCTCTGTATAATTTAAATACCAAGTTAACTTTCAGACTTCTACTATATGGCTGCACAAAATATGGTGACCAAGACAAATTTTTTGCGAGTGTTTGAATATAATTAACTTACTATCCAAGATGATTTTTCTTACATCACGCAGTTTGCTTAAGCAATAACAAGGGATGAATAGGCAGGATTACATGTTTGACTCTTTCACTCCTAAAGGGATAATACATCACTGATTCAAATATTTCAAAATTTACCATCCAACGCATTAATAAAATCTTTATTACGCTGACATCAAATTGATATTGATGGCATCGATGTAGTAAATTTTTACAGAAAGCAAAACACATTCCAATCAAATAAAGTTTTAATGATCCCAAGAATGCTCCCAGAATGAAGGCCAACTGCAAATCCTAGGAATGCATCCAGGAGTCATAAAATCTGTGAAGACCAACTGCAAATCAAAGGAATACACCATGAAATCAATAAAATATGTGAAGGCCAATTGCAAATCAAAGGAATGCACCCAACTTAGCTGAATTAATGTTTAAATGAATCATCCAAATAGATATAAATGCTTCAACCAAACAAATCCTAATCAAATTAAGTTAATGTTATTCTAACTCCAATAATCTGCATAATCCACGTCACAATAATCTGCATAATCCACATTAAAAGTTTAACTTAAAATTTGCATAATCCACGTTACTATAATCCAAACAAATTTCAAACCTACTGTAAATTTTAAACTATATTACAATTTTCTAAACAAAATACTAACCATGCATCCCAATGGTTCTTAGTCTAACTGCAAATTCCAATTAACAATTTTTCAAACACAATTCAGAGTTTAACTGCCAAGACCAACTATAAATCCGAACCATATTACAATTTCAAATATTTCATTCCAAAATGAAATAAAATTTTCAAAAGATTAATCTTCTTCTTGATCTTTTTTTCCTTTAAATTCTCCTTCACCTACACCTTGAGGGATGGATTCAAAAATTAAAGTTAGTAGGGACTTACTGTATAATTAGAAATGACATCCAGAATCATAAATAGAAGTATCAAAGTGAGGGCTAGCCTTTCAGCTAGCTCTAAGGTGGTTTGCTGAAGACCCAAGCAGTATTACAGTTATTGAAGGTGATTGCCAAACTCTTATTGAGTCTCTCTCAGGTTCATGCCCAGACATCTTATGGAGGATAAGATACATTGTAGAAGAAGGAAAATTTACTATCAAGAATCACCAAGCTCTAATTTTTCATATATTCCGAGGAACGCTAACGAGGCTGCTAACACTTTTGCCTCTTTTACTCTTGTTAACCATCACTTAGATGATATCAAGTTGTACTATGATGAACACTTCTGTATCAGGGCCAAAATTACTCATAATTTGGCTACTATGATGAACCCTTATGTATCAAGTTGTATAATGATGAACCCTTTTGTATCAATGTGCACGGTGCGAGTTCTAACATTAGAGTATCAATGTGCACAGAACGGGTTCTAACATTAGAGTATAAATGTGTCTATTAGATTACAAAATCATCCAGAGTAGTAAAATAAGAAAAAAATATAAAATAGCGCTAGTAATATTATTACTCAATACCTCCAAAAAATTCTACCAGTTGGGGCTTGCCCCTGTCACGACCCACACTCGATGAAGGGGCACGAGTACGTGGGTACGTCCAGCCTATGCTGCAGCATCGGCGGTAGAATATTGTCTAGGCCATCACTAACTATATAGCACCTCACACAATATAAAACTCAACAGTCACTAATGTCTCAACTCCATACAAAGGACAAGATAATTAAAGCAACACAATACTTAATCACATATCTAAAGCACAATAAGATATCAAAGAAGTCTAATATAACTATAAAGTCAAAATATCAACAATATCCAATAACAACAACAATATCCAAGTCTCAATTATAAGCCAAAAATAAATCAGGTACTAAAAAATATTAATAAAAACTAATTAGGATAACTAGTGATTCTGGCTAGACCTCCCGGTCGCCACTCCCTCCTGTAGGCCGTAATGTGTGGGACACCAGTCCTCTAAATCGTCATCTAAAAAATATATCCAGTCGGGGTAGAACGAAGTACAACCCAATAGCAGTTCCAATTAATTGACAAAGACTATAAAAAAGTAAATAGAGGATGCTATATACAATAAGAAAATAATAAACTGATGCAATGACAAATAGTAAAGAGAAACATGTAATGTAAGCAATAGAGTATAGCCAGTGCATATATTGAGAGAGAAAGAACTACAATATCAGGTACAAGATAATGTAATTTATGAACTAAATATAAAGAACTGCAGCTATTTTAAGTGTTTGAAATACCATTTAGATATGTGATCGACTTGGAAGATTCAATAATTTACACTAAGGATTAGCTAGTTTAACCATACGTGAAGTGTATGATTAGCTAGTAGCCGATGATTTATACTACTTGTCAATAGTTCTTGATCACATATCTAGCTAGTACTTCCCCCGTCCCGACTGATACGATGGATCCAACCATGACACATTACTAGCCAATGTATCCAATGTTAACCAATATTATCCAATGTTATCCAATACCAAACGATGAACAGTATTCCATATCATTGCAATAAGTCAAGATAATATCTCATGACTGAAGATCTAATGTCAATACCAATCCGTGTACCATCATATCAAGAATCATAAGTAATATTTCTAAATACTTCAATTATAGTAATGATCAAATAATAGAAAATAATGGAAACTATCAGAGAATTTACTTGCTTGTGATCCTAAGTAAATGATGCGACTCGATATCCAAAATGATATCACACTGACCTATATATAGAATTCTATGTCAATTGGTATATTGGAGTGTTAAACATACTTAAATAAACTAAAATATGGTTTCCAGGTCATTTCTAGGTCAAAACTAGGTCATACTAGTCAAACTAGGTTAAACTAAGTCAATACCTAGATTATAGCCTCACATTACCTATATTTTTGGTCTATGGAGTCTTACTAGTTAATACTAGGCTATACTAGGTTTACTCTAGGTTCTAGGTCAATACTTTGAAGGTAGTAGCTATACTAGCTAATGTCTCTAAGTATATATATATATATATATATATATATATATATATATATATATATATATATATTTTTTTTTTTTTTTCTTAGACTATACCTTAATATCTTCCTTAGGTCAATACTTTGAAGGTAGTAGCTATACCTGTTTAGGATCTTTTTTTGTACTTTTTGACAGTTTGTAACACAAAAGTTTCACATAAACTTTTTCTCACAAACAAAGATGGAGATTCTGCTGGGGTCTTCCTTCTCCTCTGACGAGAAGGCGATAGCTCAACTCGACACTGCTTCTGTCGGCTCGATACAGAAGACCTTGGTCGTAAAGTTCGACCAACAGGCATATGAAAAAATACTCCATTCTGGGGGTAGTATTCACCCCTCATCCGTACTCAAGTCGAGGAA